>JAOVYX010019205.1:0-18867 GCA_035668315.1 Drosera spatulata
GATACAGCAACTCTGATACCCAATACACTAGGGTCCAGGACAATCCACCACATTCACATACTGAAAAAACACATCTTACGACAAGTGAAAAAACCCCAAAATCCAAACAGAGTGTAGTTTATCTGGCGGGACAAGTGACTTACGACAAAGATAACCACAATAATTTAAAACCATTGCACAATGAGAATACAAAAATAATGTATAGTAGACTTTAATCAAAAGATGGTTTACCATAGGTAAAACGAAAACCACCACACAAAAATCACAAACCAGCAGATCCAGAAGTGTCAGAAACTACGACTCCAAAACATTCATTGATCAAATTGCCAAATCAGTATCTAGTACTATATCATGAATATGAAGACTGAGAGCCAATTTCTAATTTTAACCCTTTTTTCTTGTTAAATACCCAAAATTATCAAGAAATGCCACTCAAATGGAACCGACTCGAGTGACATCAAACAGCCATCGATTGCACATATTCAAAGGAACAAACATGAAAATCGAAATCGCAATTGAACATTGCGGAAGATCGAATCAAGACTAGGAGTTGAAATAAGAGAGATTGACGAGTGAAGATACTCACATTGCAGATCGCGGGAGAGAGAGAGAGAGAGAGAGAGAGAGAGAGAGAGAGAGAGGAGTTGCGTGCTTTGAGTAGGAGGTGGTGTAGGATGAGGCCGTCGGCGAAGTCGGCGCCGATGGATGATTCTGCGATTAGGGTTTTTCACGCGAGAAAGGGAGTTGAGATGCTGGCTGCAGCGATTCTTCGGTAACCGAGAGCAATTTAAATCAATTACAACAAGACGATCATTTTTATTTTTTATTTATTTACTTAATTTTTATTTTATTTTTTTTATTTTTCGAAATAATTAAATAAATAAAAATGTCATTTATCACTCGACATTCGAAGTATTATTAAAACAGAAATTTATCCAAACTTGCAGTTTTGGAAAATTAATTCCAAAAATAACCACACGGAATCTTATTCCTCAAAACATACAATTTTTAAACATTTTCCTAAACTTATTCAAACTGCCTCATTACCGATTTCGCAGCTCTTTTCCGTTTTTCACTGTGCGATTGCAAATTCTTTTCCATAAATTGTAATTTTTTATCCTACAGTTCAATATTGTATTTTTTATATTTTCGTTAGGGGCATTGCCTCTATAAAATAGAGCGTTGTGTATTTTCATGTTTGTGTCAAACTTTTAACAAAACAGAGCGCCTATTGTAAATATAACAGAGCAACAGAGCGGCAGTACAAAATATAGAGCCCTTGTTGAAACTGTCGGCCACAGAGCGACAGTTCAAAATACAGAGCGCCTTCTGTTTTCGATACAGTTCAATATTGTGTTTTTATGTTTTAGTTAGGGGCGCTGTGTATTTAAAACATAGCATTGTGTATTTTCATGTTTGTGTCAAACTCTTAACAAAACAGGGCATATTGTAAATGTGACAGAGCGGCAATACAAAATACAGAGCGCTTGTTGAAACTGTTAGCCACAGAGCGACACTTTAAAACACAGAGCGCCTTCTGTTTTTATATAGTTCAATATTGTGTTTTTATGTTTTCGTTAGGGGCACTGTGTATTTAAAACAAAGCGTTGTGTATTTTCATGTTTGTGTCAAACTTTAAACAAAACAGAGCGCCTATTGTAAATGTGACAGAGCGACAGAGTGGCAGTACATCTAAACAGAGCGCTTGTTGAAACTGTCCGCCACAGAGCAACAGTTCAAAACACAGCGTCTTCTGTTTTTTATACAGTTCAATATCGTGTTTTTATGTTTTCGTTAGGGGCACAATGTATTTAAAACAGAGCGTTGTGTATCTTCATGTTTGTTTCTAACTTTTAACAAAACCAAGCGCCTATTGTAAATGTAACAGAGCGACAAAGCGACAGTATAAAATACAGAGCGCTTGTTGAAACTGTTGGCCACAGAGTGACAGTTCAAAACACAGAGTGTCTTCTGTTTTTGATACAGAGCTCCTTCGAAGGATATAAACATTGGAAAAGAAAACAGAAAATAAGACATATATAGACAATCGATCTCATGTGTTTTATTGAATTGATAAATATACAAATCAAATCATTCGTAAAAAATCAAGGAGCACAATAAGATGCAAAACCCATCACATTGTTTTTAACAGATATCCCTTTATCAACGTAGATGACATCTTCGCTCTAAACATCCGGATTTCTTCTAGTGTTGTGGACTTCGGTATTTCTTCTCTGTTTGCCATCAATTCAATCCAATGGCAAACATGGACACCACAATCCAGGTTTTTTTGTAAAGGCGCATTTTTGTTGATAATCATTTTAGGGTTCTAATTTACTTGAGTTATGGCTTCCATCGGTTACAGATAACTGTGCACATGATCCACCTACATCATGTTAAAATTATTGTTAACACTTTTATTTTTTTAAAAAAAACTTAAAAAAATAGATGGACGTATCTGTTCTTACCAGTATTTGAGCATCTCTCGCACACGGTGCTTTTGTTGTTTTCAAATTGTGGTGAATCCAACTATTATTCTCACTGCTAACGCTAACAGAGTCCAATGGAAAGCCGTTGAACCCTTTGGTGATCCTCCAGTTGAGTTCATCGCGAACAGGTGCTAACGTTGTATCCTTTGTTCAATCATCTTGTCTTCTATCCATTTTGCGGCTGCCTGTTTATTTTGTTATGTAACAAAATACTGCATTAAATATAATAGAAAAAGTGAGTTATATCATACTGAAATAGAAATATAATCTAAAATTCATAACGTTAAATAACTTACCCAACAGTCTGGACTGTAGACCGCAATTTGTTCTTTGCATTTTGCTTTTTGTAACATCAATGTTACATAAGCGTTGATCATTCTATTTGATAATGGTCCGTCTTTTGCAATATGATTGACATCGTCATAATCAACATATGCATCAACCCTGATCCCGTCATTTGTTATACAAATGATGTCACTGAAATGATAATTCCTTAGTTAGTTTAATATCTATTTTATATCTTTAACAAAAATAAAAACAATATAACAGGCGCTCTGTTTTGCAAAATATTTGATTTCATGATGTAAATGTAGAGTAGAGTTATTTCATATGCAAAAAAGAAGGGAACTAAATGAAATTCACAGCAATATTATCATTAATTCAAACGCTTACGTAGACGTTGGTTCTTCATCATTGCCCATTTGGTCCTTACTTCGTCCGTCAGGTAGCTCTCAACATCCCCTGCAGTCTTGCTCTACTTTGACTCATCATATTCGAGGTCGCTCATCCTTTTCCTTGATCTCGGACCCTTGTCTTTGATGCCTTTGATTATCGACGTTGGTGTACGTCCGGATTTTTTCTTTTTGTTCTCTTCCTCTGCTTGGGCTTGTTGTTCAGATTCATTTTTTAACAGTTGATCATCATCAATGATTTGATAATGATCCAGCTGTTCTTGTTCTTTTGTTTGGATTGTTCTCTGCATGCTCTCCAACAACTACTTGTATTTTGCTGTAATATTCCTTTCCTTTTGAAGTTCTTCCAACAGCTTTATTTTTTCATCCTCTTTTACAAAGATGATTGCATGTAACCTCTCCTGTTCCGCTGTGGCTTTCATTATCAATTCTCCAGATTTTCTTAGTTCTTCCCACAGCAGTTGCTTCACTTCGGCTTCTTTCGACATCAACAACTTCAAGCTTTCATTCCCTTGAATCAGTTCTTCGATTTTCTTTTCCAGTCGTAAAATATCTTTTACTGCACTGTTAACAGGATCATCTCTTGGCACCCCCACTTAATTCATCTTTGTAAGTCGTAATGTTTCAAGTTCAGATCTTATTGAGGTTAAATCACCCTCCAAGGTATTGACCTAGTGGAATCAAAAACCCTTTTTAAGAATCTTTGAATGAAAACACGGAAATCATTACAATAAAACAGAGAGCCTATTAAAAAACACAGAGCGCCTTAAGAAATATTATGATCAAAGCGCCAAAAAAAAAAAAAAAAAACAGAGCGCCTTCAGAAACAGTGTGCTCTTTTTACCTTTTCCAATGCCTTTGACAATTCAAGTTTTCTCAATGTTTGCCTCCAATGCTTTGATCTGACATTTAAAAAATTGATGAGTACTTTAATTCTGAATTCAAGAGACATTCATTAAAAAAATAGCGACAGGACAGTTTTCCATTTCTTTTTTTTTTTAACTAAATTATCTTTTCTTCAGCCCCTTTAAGTTCATGAGATTTCTCATCACATTTTTCTTCCAGGAGTATCACCTGAATAAAAAAAGACCTGTTAATTTTTGGAATGATCATACTCTTTTTCTTGATAGAACCCAGAGCGCCTGAACCCAAAAATCCAGAGCGCCTATTAATAGAACCCAAAAGTTCATACCTTTGCTCCTTCCAAAGTCATCGCATCCTCTGCATCCTTCCGTTGCTCTTTCTCCAATTCCAAATTTTTGCTTGTTTCCTCAAGCTTTTGTACAAATTTAAATAATAAATGCTTTGGAAACAAACCCGTCGATGTGGACTCTTGGGGAAGTTCAGCCTGTTATCCCTAGAGTAACTTTTATCCATTGAGCGACGACCCTTCAACTCGGCACCGTCGTATCACTAAGGCCGACTTTCGTCTATTTACTACTTTTTTGCTTATCTAGTATCAATCTAATCTCTCTTTCTTTTCAAGGTCAAATGCCTAAAAAAGAAAAAAAAAAAGGATCGTGGTCGGGAAGGTACATCAGCATGAAATAAGTTGTTACCATTTCTCTCAACAAGGAAAGTTCTTTCTTTTCCTCCTCCCATCTTTCTGTCACAGCGAGGTTTTGTGCTTTTGCCTCGGTCAGTTCTTTGTGCAGCCGTTCCATTTTTCCTGACTTGATGTGTTTTATCAACACATCATCAGAGGTAGCTTCTTCATCTTTTTCTTGTATTTCTTTATCACTGTCTGTTGCCTCAGTAGAATTTGAATGCCAGCTCCTTGCCCTGAACTCAAAATCAGCCACATTGGGGCCTTGAGTTGGTGTTCTATTAAGGGAATCATCGTCATCTGCTTGATCGTCTTCTGGTGACATGCCATACAAAGTCTTTTCTACTTCGGTTGGACGTAATCGGTCAAAAATTATCTGAAATAATTTAAGACCATATTATTATTTGATTGTATTGTTTCAGACATTTATTATAAATTCTGAATATTTTATTTACCTTCTTCACATTGAATTTTTTGAAAGGAGGCATCTATGTCTTTCGGCATATCCTTGAGACTCCACCTTGCACATCTTGGCATGTTGCAATCTTCATAAACATGTAATGATGGTTGTATGACTTCGGTCCTTTCCAGAAACCAGTACTGAAAATTAAAAGAAAGAATTAACAATATTATTTATTTTATTATATGTCAATCTATAAAATAGAGCCCCTGTGTATTAAATAGAGAGCATCATTTGGGTGGGACAGAGCGCCAGTTGTTGGAAACAGAGCGTCAGTTATATGGGATAGAGCGCCAATTATATGGGACAGAGCGCCAGTTATGTGGGACAGATCGTCAGTTTTGTGGGATAGAGCGCCAGTTATTGGAAACAGAGCGCCTATTGAAAACACAGAGCGTCAGAAAGAATGACTGGAAAAAATCAGTTTGTATCGTCCGAAATACTTACAGGGATTAGCATTGCACATCCTGTCACTTTTCCCAGAATGGAGCAGTTATCGTCCAATGATCCAATCAATTTTTGGAAAAAGTGGGATGTCCACTTATAATCACGCATTTTTTCAATGTCAGCCACAAAATTACAATAGCTCCAATTCAACGAAGGCTTGGACGTGCTCAGAAACAGTGTACTCAACATATAGAGCACCAGCAGTCGTGCTGTGTCCTCGTAATCTGACACTTCTGTTTTTTGTGAAACTTCAATCAAAGTCTCTTTGATTTTCCTTGTTGTCAATGCCCTTTGTGATCTGCTTCCCGTTTTTCGATCCTTAAAACGTCTATCCAAGAATTCAGACTCATTTATTGTTTCCATCAACCTACCCTGATCCATGCTAATATTGCCATCAACTATTCCAAAAATCAGTTTCATGTCCATTTCGTTGATCGCACATATATGGTTGCCTAAGGTGAAGGATCTTTCCGTTCTGTTGTAAACTACCACAATCTGATGTATGTAAAAATCGTTTTTCCTCGAATTCCCAATCGTTACCCTTCTTTTAAGAATCGCCTTTATGAGATTTCAAAAGGGGGTCTTTATGAAATACAATCTATGTTGATCCGTAACTATCATTCCCTCTTTTGGACATGTGAGAATTTTCACCAAGGCTCCTAAATTACTCATGTATTGTCCTGTCATTGTTCCTGTTGCACATTTGATAATAATGTCAAGTTCATAAACACCGTGCCTATTTAATTAAGAGCGCCATGTGAAATTTTTGAGAGCCCCTGTTTAAAATTATACATGCGTTCTATAAAGCCTCAGAAAATTGAGATTAAATAAATATAAAAATTGTCATCAAATAATAGTTCAAAAATTTATAAACGCAACGACAATATGCATTTTCTCTTTTATAATAAATTAAATGTAAGTAACGAATCTCGTTTCAAAGTTTTGAGACGAAACGTTACGTTCATAACATTAAAACTTAACCGCAAAAACAATATCTAGCATTGTGCAATTAGTAAGGTACATAAGCGTATCAATTACACTTAAATTCACTACACAAAAAAAGCAATTTAGCTACAGAAAAAATCCGTCACAAAAACAGAAAAATTTACGACGGTTCCGTCGCTAAAAAAGAGAGAGAGAAAACCAAAAAAAAATTGTGACGGAAAGTCAACTTCTGTCGCTAAAGTTGAGAAACTTAACGCCGAAATCCGTCATAAATAATATTAAAAATAATTAAGAAATTAATTGTTATAACTAGCGATCGAATCCGTTGTAAATTGAAGTGGGAAATGATTTAGGTACGTATACGTCACAAAAGCTAATAACTTCCCATAATAAAATTTTGCATGAAAATTAAGAAATACATATTTTTACGACGAATCCGTCGCTAAATTGAAGTGCGAAATGATTTAGCTACAAATCTGTCACAAAATCTAATAACTTCCCTTAATAAAATTTTCCATGAAAATTGTGAAGTATAGATTTTTGCGACGAAATCCATCGTTAAATTAAAATGGGAAATGATTAAGTTACGAATCCGTCACAAAATCTAATAACTTCCCTTCATAAAATTTTCCATGAAAATTGTGAAATACATACTTTTACGACGGAATCCGTTGCTAAATTGAAGTGGAAAATGGTTTAATTACGGATCCGTAATAAAATCTAAAAACTTCCCTTAATAAAATTTTCCATGAAAATTGTGGCCTATATACTTTTGCGCCGGACTCCGTCGCTAAATTGAAGTGGGATATGATTTAGGTACGGATCCGTCACAAAATCTAATAACTTTCCTCAATAAAATTTTGCATGAAAATTATGAAGTACATACCTTTGCGACGGAATCCGTCGCTAAATTGAAGGTGGAAATGATTTACGTACGGATCCGTCACAAAATCTAATAACTTCCCTTAATAAAATTTTGCATGAAAATTATGAAGTACATACTTTTGTGACGGAATCTATCGCTATGGTTATATATTCACAAGTTTTACTACGGAATCCGTAGTGAATATGAAATTTCTTTAATTTTTTTTTTGGATTTTAAGTTCATAATAAGTTTGATTCTTAAATTCCCTACACATTTTTGGAATCCTTACAGATTGAGAATATAACTTATATTTCTATGTTGTATTTCACAAATCTATAATGAAGCAGGCTATATAAAGTTAGAAATTATTTAGGTTTTTGTTAAAGTCATGTGATCATATATATCAAAACATAAAACATATAAGATATCTTATTTCGATATTCATGGTTGACCTATCAAGTGTTATAACGCATTTAATAGTAAATTTGAACTTAAAAAAAAATTATTTAGTTTAGCGATAGATTCCGTCGTAAAATTTAAGTGGAAAATAGTTAGCTACGGATCCGTCACAAAATTTAATTTTTTTCTTTAATAAAATTTTGCATGAAAATTATGAAATACATATCTTTGCGACGGAATCCGTCGTAAAACAAATATTTTCACAAGTTTTGCGACGGTGTTCGTCGCAAATATAAATTTTCGTGATTATATTTTGGAATTTAAGTGTATAATAAGTTTGAATCTTAAATTCCCTAATTATTTTTGGAATCATTAAACTAAGAGAAGATAACTTATATTTCCATGATGTATTTCACAAAATGATAATGAAAGAGACTATATAAAGTTAGAAACTCTTTATAACTTGTTGAAGTTATATATGCCAAAACTTAAAACACATAAGATATGATATTTCATTTTTTATGATAGACCTATCAAGTATTATAACACGTGTAAGTAGTAAAATTAAACTGAAAATAATTGTGAAAAAACGTAAAATAATGTCCTTATATAGAATAATTGTTAAAAAAAATTAATGTTAACGACAGATATCCGTCGCTTTTTTTTTTTTTGGAAATAATCTTACGACGAATTTCCATCGCTAAATGTTAAGTGAAAAAAAAAAAAAAACTTAAACTTGTGTTTGCGACCAAAATCTATCACTAAGTTTAGATCTATAAATCCTGGATCCTGAGCCTCATTTTGGCCGCACTAGGGTTTCGATTCACTCAAGCCGCTCGCCTCCCTCTGCCTCCCGCCGTCTAGACGCATGCTGCCAGGATGCCGTCGCGTGCCGCTGCACGCGGTCGCTCAGTTGCTACTCACCCCGCCTCAGCACGCCGCCTCAGCTCGCCGCGCCTCAGGCTCAGTAGCTCAATACCCAACCTCGCAGCTCCACGCCGCCGCATGTCACCACTCAGCACGTTGCCTCAGATCGCCGCGCCTCAGGACGCCGTCGCTCAGCACCCCGCCTAGCAGCACCACGCCGCCCCACGCCGTCGGCTCTTCTCCAGCTCAGTTCTCCATCTCAACCCGCGTAACTACTAATTAAGGTAACCATGCGTCATTCTCGATCCGACATAACTTCCCCTTGGTGTGTGCGTAAGAAAATATGTGCAGGACATAATCATGATTTGGGGGTTATGAAATGAGCAGTTCTTGATTTTGGGGTTTGGTTGAGGTTTTGCGGGTGTTTGATGATGGAGGTTGGATTAGAGTTCCTCTGTTCTTGGCTCGAGGGTTTGATTGTGGTTTTAGGGTTATTTGAATTATGGTGTTTGATTAGGGTTTCGGGATTCGTGTATCATATGGTGATTTGAAATAAGCTTGTTGAAGTAATTTTTGATTTGATAATGTTAGGTTTATTATGGATTTTGTGGATTATGAAATGGGTAGTCGTTGGATTGAGGTGTGATTGTTTTGATTGACTTCATGTTATGGTTGGATGAATCTCGTATTCAACATGTTGGAGAGAACTAGGTTTCAACCTGTTTTCTAAAAATAATACAATTAGTTTATAAATTTTTTCATAAGATGTTTATATGTATAAACCAATCAAAACTTGACATGTGGAGGACCAAAAGAATAAAATATTTGTTAGAGGAAAATAATCTTGAATTGTATGCAATTTTTTAAGTATAACCTTGTACATGCAAATTGAGGGTCAACCTTAATATGCTATTGGTTTATATTTATTGTTTCAATGTAGAAGTTTGATCGATATGGACCTATATCGTTCATGGATGTATCAGCGACTGGAAGGTCGTCACTTGAGCAATTTTTCGTCTAGGGTGTCGACGAGTTTGTTAATGTTGCTCTTCAACACGACGAAGATCGTTTTTCGGGATAATTAAGATGTTCTTGTAAGAATTGCAAGAATCGCAGATTTCAAACAGTTGATACTTTGAGAATTCATCTTCTCAGTATGGGTTTCACAATGAATTATTTTGTTTAGGTTTATCATGGGGAAGCTTGGGGACAAAATCCTCATGTAGAAGTCGGTGGACCGTCTAATGTGTTCCAACAAGAAGTAGGCAGACCGTCGAATGTGCTTCAACATCCTCATAATTATGAGGATGTGTTGGTTGATGCATTCCCGGCTGAATATTATGAAGAAATTAAGGTTGCAGATGAAAGACTGTATGATGATGGTCCATCGCCTGAATCCCGACATTATTTTAACATGATGAATGCCTCTCAGTCTTCTTTGTATGATGGGGCCAGCATGTCTCTGTTAACCGTTGCTTCACGCCTTTTGACTCTGAAATGTGAATATAACCTTCCTCATAAAGCGATTGACGGAATCTGTAAGTTGTTGAAGGATGTATGTCCACCCAATAATATCATGAAAGAAGGGATGTACGACATCAAGTCTCTCATGAAAGGCCTTCATCTTCCTATGAATAAGATTGATTGTTGTCTGAATGGTTGCTTGCTTTTCTGGAAAGATTCTGCGTGGTTTGCAAGATGCTCTATATGTAATACAAACCGTTACAAGGAGAAGAGATGTTCGAAGAAGCGGTCGGTTGTTTCTGTGCTTCGATATTTTTCGATAATTCCGAGGCTACAGCGGTTGTATGCCCACAGTGCTACTAGCGAGGCCATGTTTTGGCATTCCACTTCTTGTAGATCTAATGGCATCATGGCACACTCTTCAGAGAGCGAGACCTGGAGACATTTGGAGCATACTTTTCTATCATTCTCGGCCGAGACACGCAATGCTCGTTTGGGACTGTGCATTGATGGATTTGCACCATTTAGACAGTCTGGGAAGGAGTATTTTGTTGACCTGTCATACTCACATTGTACAATCTTCCCCCCGATATGTGCATGAAGAGACCTTATATGCTTTTGAACATGATCATACCAGGACCAAAGACCCCGAAAGGAAACCTGGATATTTATTTGCAGCTCTTGATAGAGGAGTTGTATATGCTTTGGGAAGTTGGGACACCAACATATGATGTTCAAAAACATCAAACTTTCAACATGAAGGCTTGTTTGCTATAGACTATTGGTGATTTTCCTACATATGCTATGTTATCTGGTTGGAACACAGCTGGTCGGTTGGCCTGTCCTTATTGTATTTGTTTTGGTTTGTTGAATTTTCAATTGATTTTTTTAAAAAATTAAACAGATTTGTTGATATTTCACAAAAACTCCTAAATTTTTTACCGACGGGGATCCGTCGCTAAGATATCGAATAAGTAAAGCGCAAATATTTCCGACGGAAAAGTCAATCCGTCGTAATTTCTTTGTGTTGGCGACGAATCCGTCGCTAAATTTTGTATAGTGACAAGTTTTTAGCGACAGATTTTTTGGTTTTTACCATGATGTCTTCTCTCTCTTGTAGAGGTCGAAACTCATCTTTCTTGATATCTAATGATTTAATAATCATTGAAGATGTCAAGGGATGAGTTTTATCCATGTAAAATCGAGAAATGATCTTCTCAATATATAGCGATTGATGAATAAAACTTCCGCTTGTTAATTGTTCAACTTGTATGCCCAGGAAAAATTTTGGTTCTGTCATGATTTTTCATTTCAAATTCACTCTTCAGAAGTGAGGCTACATTTGTGAGATCTTATGCAATACCTACAAGATTGAGATCGTTCACATACACAGCAATGATAGGAAAACTATCTTGCCATTTCTTTATAAAGACAAATGGGCATACATCCTTATTCATGTATCCCAACTAATCAGATACTCACGGAATCGATTATACCACATACGATCAGACTGCTTTAATCCATACAAGGACCGTTGTAGATAACAAAGTATAACTAATTAGATTTTTGTGTCTTTGGCACATTGAATCGTTCAAGAATTCTCATATAGATATCCTTATCAAGGGATCAATATAAATATGTCCTCACAACATCTATGAGCTTGGTTTTAAGATTTTTCATGGTTGTCAAACCAATAAGGAAACGAAAAGTGATTCCATCCATTACTGAAGAATATGTTTCCTCATAATCGGCGTCATGTATTTGTGAGAATCCTTGGGTTACTAATCTAGGCTTATACCTAACAATCTCATTCTTTTCGTTTCGTTTCTAAACGAAAACCCAATTATTTCCAACAGGGATAATGTCATTTGATGTTTGAACTATAGGCCCAAACACTTCTCTTTTAAACAAATATTGTAATTCTACCTAGATTGTATCTTTTTATTTTGGTCAATCCTTTCTTTGTTTACATTCTTGAACACTTCTGAATTCAAAAGACATATCAATTTCTGATATAATAGCATATGCATATATGTTATCAATAATGATATCTTATAGATCCCATACTTGATTTGTATGCACATAATTGATTGAGATCTCTTGATTTTTAAATTGTGAAATTTCATCAAAGACATTATCCTCTTCAAGAGATAATTTCTTATGTGATATTTATGTCTATTTTATCACTCCTTTTTTTGTGGTATAGTATCTTTTGTACCTGTTGATCTTATACATTTCAGGCGTGATTTATCATCGAGAATGCGAGACATAACAAGGTTTCTACTGACATCCTTCTTGTTTTTGCGTTCAAGCTGTAGGTTTTCTCTATCTCTGGATCAATCGGAATTGATGGCTCTTTTTTCTTTTTTCTCATAAACCAGAAAGACTACAAATAAGAACAATTTTCAGTAATCAACGATAAGAATCAAAAGAATTCAAAATAAATAGATCTACTAATTTAAATACAAATCAATTATAACACCCTAATTTTTCATAACATATTAATACATAATAATACAAATGATGTCACTGTCGCTTAGTCCCAACACCCTAACTAAGCAAAAATTACTTAATCGATTTAGGTACAGAAATAAATAAAATCTACTAAGACATAACCAATAATATTATCAAATACAACGAAAAGTTCTTGTTTATTATATATTTTACTTAGTTCATAAATCATAATACAATAGATGCATATTAGCACCATAACCAATATCACACCTGTCCGTCGTCTCTAACTCCAGAAAATACAGAGAAGATAAAAACACAGAAAATAGTAAACGTGAGCCATAGGAGCTCAATAACGTGTCGGTCCCCTTATCAGGGATTATACGATAGAAGAAGATAAGAAAAGAGAAATGACCACTTAGATTTTTTGTTCCAGCACTCTGGAACTTATCATACCAATCCAATATTCACAATTATCATCTCAAAAACACAATAAAGATAGACAATAGATATCATCAGTGTTATAATTGTACCCTTAGTGAGACTTATTCAATTTCAACTTATCAAGCTTTATCCAGCTTTAGTAAAAGGGACATCCGCCAAATGGGATCAGCCAAATAGGAGCCCAAGTTCTCCTACAGTGAGTTTTTCTCATACCAAAATGACCTCACAGGGTCAATGAAGGAATATCACTATCAAATCAGTGTATAACACAAACAACAAACACAATACTCTTAGTGTTTTATATCACGGAGTTATCTCACCAATTATGGATATACACTCCTTTTACTCACTCATCCTCTTTATACCAATAATCAAGACATAACACAAACACACATATCATCTTATCATGGCACACAACAATTTCAGTCAGTATTTTACGTCAGACACATTTAGTGACTACGTCCATAGACTCCAATGCATATTATTATACTCACGATATAATAATACGCATGACTACACACAATAAGTCTAAATGTTACTTTCGTATTGCAACTTCCTCACACACACGCTCAGTTTGTCTTTTATGTCTCAATGAGCGACTTCTTCAGGTCCTATAACATAATAGGATTCACATATTAATATATTTCCTGGTATATGTTTGTTCATACTTCGTAAAAAGCCATCATATTAATATTATGAGGGGATACTGAGATTTGTACAAGCCTTTGATATTTATTTTGATTGTTTATTATGATTATTTTATATATTGAGTATCATTAGAGATATTTGTGAATATTTGGAGTTGTTTTGGTGTTAAAACGATCATTCTCGGTTCAGAAGATTCTAAGACGGCATCGCGACCTCTGCAACGGATATTCCGACCTCTGGAACGGGTGTCCCGACCTTTGAAACGGGCGTTTCGGTCTCCGGAACGAGCGTTTTGGCCTTTGGAATGAGCTTTCTGGCCTCTGGAATGAGTATCATAAGTTCTTTCCAATTTGACCGTTCAACGTATTTAAATCTATCTTTTTGTATAGAGCTCCAAAAGTTATTCTGTAAAATTTTACATAAATTAAAATTCATAATCTTTCCAATGATTTAAAGTTTTCATTATAAAATCTTACCAATAATATTAGTTAATTAATTCGAATTTATATTTTCTATTAGTTCGGATAGTTTGACCTTATTTCACTAATTTGCTCATAATTTTCAACATATAACTCCAAATAATTATTTGTAAACTGTTGTGGAAACTAAACTTCCATACCGAATTCAGTGATATAAGGCTTGTCTTATAAATCTTACTATATAATTTCATATCAAGCCACAAAGTCATCTCTGTAATCAGTTTTTTACAGATTGACATATCCGTACGTTTTGATTTATATCTTAAGATTCTCAACTCCGAATCATGACTTATTAACTTCATTAGAAACTAAACATGTGAGAATTCAACATATATTAATATTAGAATTTATCAAAGAGTGTATAATTTTTCACAAAATTTCTAATCAAGATGATCACCTTCTCTTAATACCGGTGAATGATCTTCGTCGTACTCGCCTTACCACCTAGCTTCTTCTCTTCTCCTTAAACTTCTCCTTCTTCTCTTCTCTTGTTTAACTCTAATCTTGCATGGTAAGAAGTGGTTTTTTTTGTGTTTGTAAGGAATTTTCAAGGAGAAGAGAACTGTATTTATAAAAAATTAAATCGATTAAAATAGTTTAAGTGGATAATTAGTGAGTAATTAATTTAATTTAGGTGGTGTAGAAATGAACATAAAGAAAAATAAGCGTCAAAATAAGGTTTAGGTCATTTTCGTATAAATACGATATTTTCATAGTAAAACCGTATTTCCCCGTATTTATGAATTTCATCCATATTTTATATTTTTTCTTTATTATATCGTCAAACAAGCTTTTTAACTTGGTAAAACAAATTATAATATATAATAATTTATTATTCACGTTAATTATTGTGAAACTAAATTTTATTGAATTTTTTCGGGTCCTTACATCAATAGTCCTCGGCAAAGGCGCCAAAAACTTACCACAAAAAATATATACGCAAGTGTACGCAATCGTTAACAAATAATATAATAGCGAGTAGAGTATCGTCCAACAAAGACTGTTTTGCAAATAAAAATTGGTATTTCTACTTAATTTGAATGAGATAAGATTATAGTGAAAAATTTTGAGGTAAACTAAACTAGAATGATGAAACAAATTGGTAACACTAAGATGATGGGATTTGACAATATTAAAGGTGTAGGGTGTTCGATTTCACCGCATTTGCTTTAGATTCAAATCTTGCTTCTAGTTGGACTTAATTAATTATAAGGTTGATAGTTGAGACTCCCAAAATTATACTAAATTTCCTCCCGAGATCGATAAAAAATTTTCTTAAAAGGTAATGCATCATATCCCTATATGCAGTGAATAATTAAAAAAATCTGAATTCTCATGTAACGACAACACAGGTCACGCATACAACATCCCTGCCACGCATTCAACCTACGACATTCAATTCCACGGTATAAACTCTAATCTTTCTTCCGAAATAATTAAGATCCATGAATCATTCAAAAGGTGGCCAATCATTTGAAAGTATTAAGAACATAATTGAATACCCAACCCTAAAAATGAAATTAGTTCATGGTCAAATCAAGAAATACAACAAAAAAATTGAGAAAACGTGACACTAGATGATAAAGAAAAACTTCGTGATGAATCTAACGAGACGTCGAATTTTCTCGGCGAAACCTCCGAGCGATCTCCTTTTTTTTTTTTCTCTCATGCGTGTTTTTTTTTTTTTTTTTGTGATGTTGTTTATCCCCTTTTATTATACATTATTTCTTTTTTAATCTTCCAACAATAAGATATTTAGGAGATTTAATTGGGAAAATAAATTCGAGTTTTCAAAATTCTGAAATTTAAATCAAAACCATGGTCTCAAAATGTCCAAACCATAATTTCAACTCTTTGTGAAATATCTTCAAATTTGCTATGAATCAGAATCGCGGTTTCACTTTATGAGTCCATGTTTCAAAGCTCTTTCGTATTCTTTCTTGGTTTCTTGATTCAATCTCCAATTTTTTTCAACAACCTAACAAAACAATAAAAATCAAACATAAATAGGCCGAAACGCATAAAAAATTAACAAAAATTAAGATCGAAATATACTCATATCGTGGCACAAATACCACTCAATAGTTTCCAAACCGTTTCTATAAATCTATGGTAGTGGTTTTCATATCTTTTGTAGGGTGTTTGAACCGCTATCATATCATATGTGTGATATGGTGCAGTGTATTGCATATTGAAATGTGTGTGTACATGTAACGCCCCAAGATTTCATGTCCAATACGTGCTTGACACGTGACGTTATCGTCGCTCCAAAGTCCATTCGAAACAAGGCGACAAGATTACAAGGGGTTTAAGTATCAGAAACATAGGAATTCAAGAAATATCCAACTTATATTATCCTTTATTACATGAAAATCAAATATCCGGAAATGTAAAGGGAACGTTCTATAGTCCAAATCTATTCAGCATCGATGCATGATTATTCATCCCACGATCGTTCATTATCTGAAACAAACACGTAACCGTGAGCTTGAAAGCCCAGTAACACAGAATACATACCCATTTCAGGGGTCCGACATGCTTATTATATCATGTGTTTTCCATGCACAAACAGGATGCAATGCAAACAACACCGAGCAATCATATGCCAAATAGGAGAATATAAATACTTATAATCACGTACGTACAGGATACCAGTCATATTACAACACTTTAAGTTGTTCATGTCAAGTCTTGTTTCTCGTATTACATGTCATGTCGTGTTTATCTTCGTGACTTTTAGAAGTTGATTCTCGTGTTACATGTCATGTCGTGTTAATCTTCGTGACTTTTAGAGGTTGATGATATAGGAGGAGTTACCACAGGAATTTAACATAGTTCCCTGGTATGGTCGTACTAGGAACTATTAAACAGAAGTTGTGGTCTCTGCAGTAGACCCAGGATGGTTAATTTTAACCAGACACGGTCAACACTCGTTGCCGCTGCGTGCACGCGAAAGGGATATTCAGTCCCTTCCTACCTAGTCATGTAACCGTAACTCTCCCAGTCATTGTTAATTTCAGGAAATTGTATCAGGATCAGGATTCAAGTTGCTCAGGCATGTGACATGAAATTAAATTATTAATTGGATGTATAGCAGACGACTATCATGGCGTTTCATGATTCGAATTAGCCCGTACTTAATTCTATTCAATCTAAGAAATTTTGTAACATTTCATAACTTAATTTCGTTACATCATTAAAATCATTAGCACACAGGAGTCACCCAACAGGAAACAGGACATGTATAAAAATATTTATAGCAATCTATAATATTCTAATTTTGCATCGTTACCATATTTCACATGAATCAAAACACGCAAGAGAATATTAAATTTCATGCAGACAAACAATCATGCATACACCCAGATTTTATTTTGATTTAAACTGGCAATCTAGACGTTGACACAATTAAATCATTCGCGCATATTTATAAAATATAAGGTAACGATGTGTGTTACCTTGTCATTTTATAAAATCAGGAAAGTTCTTCAAATAATTCCGAAGCTTAATTCTCTTGCTGCGTATCAGGTGTACCTACAATAATATAAATATTATAAGTATCCTCGTAACTCATTAAAACGTAAAAATAATATATTATGTACACTTATGTGTACATAATCCTAATTTATATTAACAGGCGATAAATACCCTTCTTTTTTTTTTCATTGAGGCAGAATAGGGGAGGCTGGCTCGGGGGATCTCAGGCAGCGGGCAGGGAGATGCCGGCAGCGGCCGGAGGCGGCTCCGGCGAGACTCATGGCGGCGAGAGGCAGGGCGGGGATTGGAGGAGGCGGCACGAGGGTCGGGGTGGCATCGGGGAGAGGCAGGGGCAGCGCGGGCGGGGCAAGCGGCTCGAGCTCGGGGTAGGCGGTGGCGGCTTGGGTGGTGATGGCGGCCGGGCGGTGCGAGGCAGGGACAGGCGGCAGCGGGGCTCGGCGACATCGGGGCGAGGCAGGGCAGGTGGTAGCAAGGATCCGACGAAGGCGGCGGCTGGCTCCGGCGGCGACGCAGGCGAGGGCAGTGGCGGCTTAGCCGGGCTCCGGGTGATGGCCAGAAGGCGGCGACGGCTCCGGTGTTCAGGGGATAGCGGGCTGGTGGCTGGATCTGGCGGAGGCGACGCAGGCTCCGGCTCTGGCGGCGGCTGGCTGCGGATTCCGACGACGGCGCGGCAGGGAAGGCAAGGCCGACGTCGGGACGACCGGATCTGACCGGGAACGACGACGAGACGAAAACGAAGACGAAGACGAGATGAAACTGAGACGAGACGAAACAAAGCGCTTATCTTTTTCTCTGTCTTTCCTCTCAATCGGTAGGTTTGATGTGATTTATCATAAATTATAACAGTATTTATAGGGTTTGTTAAGATATTTACGGAGATAATAACGGCGGTTAATATCTCAAGTTAATCCATCCACGTAAATCTTAAACTCGTAAGATCTCGTAAGATTTTAACAACCCACTATCTTTTTCAAATTAACAGGATTTTTTAGGGATATTACAGTACAACTCTGTCTGAGACCGTACTTTCTGGCTTCTTTGACCCTTAAGCTTTCCTCTGTACAGGAATGTCACACCGAATCGTTGTAACATAGGAAAGTACATATAGCTTTATGTTACAAGCAGCATCTCGCATACCAGAATTCTGTACTGCAAAAGATTACTAATAGCTAT
>JAOVYX010019206.1:0-18865 GCA_035668315.1 Drosera spatulata
GGGGGGGGTCTTTTGAAACGCTGCTTTTGGAATGGCTTGTTTCCCGTTTTAAATCTAGAGACCTTTTGCAACGATTTTGAAAAAAAGTTTATAAAAGGTTTAGTTTTTAAAACGAAAGCTCTTTTCCGTTCTAAAAAGTGGTATCTTATAAAACGAAAATTCTTTTCTGTTTCTGAAGATGTCATTTAGGAAGTGGGCACATTTTAACGAGACCCATCAGCAATTAATTTCTTCTCTCATAACTAAAAGAAAAAAAGAAAAAAAAGATAATGTGTTATTAGTTTTCCTAATTTCTATTTTTTTCTTTGGGGTTCTTTGGTTCCTCATATCTTCTATTGATGCGTGCCGTTAATCGCGTCAAATTAATAACTTGTTCAATTCCTAATATTTTAGATTAAACATATAGGATGAGCGAGGATCGTGTCCACGAGGACCTACACCGTAATATAATTTTATTAGACATAAATGTAATTATTTCTATTATTGTTGTATTTATGCAAATTTATGGGGGTTCTGTAAACTAATTATGAAAACTGACTAACTACTATTACACTAATCTAATTAAACAAAAAGCCTACGAATGTCATAAGTTTGGTGTAACGATATGGTGAAACTAGCAAGGACATATGCAACATCACTCGATTTTGTTAAAGGACTAATAATTGATCAATCATATGTCTTATTGAATGAAAAACGTGGAAAGAGTTCACTACCTTTACATTTATTTGAGTTAATTTCATGAGAGCATGACAATCAACTTTAACTTGTAACTTAGTTTAAGCATGAGAGCATGATTAACACCAAAACAAATCGCATTACGAATAAAAAGGTTTCGGCTTCTTAGAACAAATATATGAAAAGAGATTCGATCGTATTCAATCTAAAACATGTGAAAGTCTAACAAAGTTAGAATAAAAGAGCATAATTCTAGCCCCATTAGTTGCTACTCATACTTAATTGAATAGATAATCAATCAAGTTAGCTACTTTAAACATGAAACCTATCTAGGTGATCAATCTATAAGGGATCATTGATAAAAATTGGGGTTTCATTCACATAAACATTCAACACGACAATGATAAATAAGCACAACTTAATATCTCATAATCCTTCGTAATAATCGAGATCCGTTACATGGCCTTGCTATGGTGATCTACTCACTGCGCATGATGTCAATCAAAATCATAGGCATAATTGAAGACATATTCATCGACAACAAAAGAATTGAGAGACGAAGAAAGCTTCTCATTGCAATTGAAGACAAAAGATCTAAACCTGCTATTAAGATCCAATTAAGAAATGACAAATCTGCAATAAGCGTTCCCAATTCTATTTAGAGAGTTAAGAGAGAAAAGATGATGACAACTAGGTCTAGATCTTATAAAAACAACGAAGTTATATGTGGTATTTATAGGCCTAAACAATAATCTAATAAAAAGATATGATTTTTGAATAAATCTGGCAGAAAAAAATCCTCACGGCCCGTAATAATGCTTCCAGTGTTGGTGAAATATTGATTACAGAGTCTTCACGGCCCGTGATACGAGAGCACTGAATAGAGTTGCTCTCGAATTAAGGATAACGGCTCATACCAAATGTGTTACGGCCCGTAAAACAGCTAAACTCCTATTCCTGGTTGCGACGTGGCAGTAACGGACCGTGAACAAAGTTTCACACCCCGTGAAGATTCGACACAACATTAGACAGCGCTCCGCAATCCGTATTAGCCATGTAAACAACTTATGATATCTGTTAAGCATTGTTTTGCATAAAAATCCAACCTTCATTATTCCATAACACTCTGCATGCGTCAAAACTCGTTCCTTAGCCTCAAAAGCTCATGTAATCGCCATCCTATATCAAAAACATGCAAAACAGCAATACCACATCCACAAGCACAAAACTATCGCTAAATGACACTACACTCATAAACAAAACTAACACAAGACAACAAGTTAAACTAGGAAAAACTATGAGTGTTTTCACACTCATCAAACTTCCCCAAGCCAAACCCTTACTCCTCCTCGAGCAAGACAAAAGACTTAAGACTCAAAACAAAACAAAACAAAACACATCCGAACACATTCCATCCCTTCACATGTCATGAATCGCCTCACTCATCCATCCTTCCCCAAGCCAGAACAATAGTTAACCCAAAAATAAAGACTCAATCAAACGAGATACAACAAAATTTCCCATAACTTGAGCAATAACGTAATCAGAGTGCAAAACATGCAATAGACCATTTATACTAAATATATATCGCAGGAAACAAACACTCTAAAGTCACCCCTCATCCTAATTCACACCACATAAATTACCCCTCAAATCATATGGCACTTCACACTCTCGCAGATATTCCCAAGGTGTAGCAAGAAAAAAACATTTTTTAAACTCGTTTTTCAATATGCATTGTATTCTACCCTCGTTACTTCCTTACGATAAAAATACGTTTGACGTAGCTCTTTCCCAAAGCTACCAGGGTCTCGAAAACTCACACCAGGCTCCCCTATAACCTGTTGATATAATGATAGATGGCATAAAGAGGGAACATGGAGATTTATAAATGTTTTTCTATGGTTCAAGTCACCAGTGAAGTGTTATCTACACATGAAAAAGTCATATCATAGGGAAATAATAGAACAACGTTAGGTAGGACACAAACTTCCTTAGAGATGATGTTCAAACTACATATACTAGGGCAATGATCATAATAAATAAGCCTCATCATCTTAGTATGTTAGTTTTTCTTGTTCACTTTATTAATTTGGTTCTTGATGTGAGAAATTCATTTTTATTTTCCTTCCTGTTTACTATCTTCATATATTCGTGCAATCGCATAAGTTCGTTGATGAAATATCGCTTAGGCTATGGTACAGATATTATGCCATTAAAGGGAGATGATTGGATTGGGGCTCTAATTTTGGGTGAAGGTTTGAGATATCCATGCCTATGGTGGCTGTGTGTCGATTCTGTGAATTTGTTATGATCTTGGATATGTATAATTGTGTTTGGTCAAGGAGGGAGTAATTATTGATATTGGCAAAATGGAATTTTGGATAGGTAATAATAATGACAGTTATTACTTTAGTTTAACTTATTTCCCTTTTGCGTGTTTGGTGATTGGTGAACTCATCGATTAAATTCATCTCATTGATTTTTTAATGAAGCCTCCAGGATGGGTGCAAATTCGCAAACAGATAACCCAGCTACAGACAGCCTCCTGCTATAGCACCCAAAAAATGGAAAGAACCTAAAGGAGCATGAATCATATACTCTGCAGAACTTCGTTTGTGCCAAGGTTGTATGTCTTTTTTCAGCCTAAGAAAGTAAGGTGCTCGTGCCTTATTCCGAATCCTGTTGTTTGATCAAGTCATGTCCTTTGTAGCCCAAGCTCTCTAAATCGACCTTTAAACGGGTCGATCAAAGCGTCGTTGAACGAACAAGGAATTTAGAAAATGGTTCATGAGCTCTGTCCGATCATCATCAAGATCTTCTTCTCCACCAGAAAGAAAGAACACACTGACATTAGTTTCATTCGTTGATCTTCCCCATCAAAGTAAATAGGTGCACCATCGACCGCTGTGGGGAAGGGTTTATATACCAGCATGGGTTCTTTTAGATCAAAAAATTAGAACCTTGTCGATGCAGTCTTGCACGATATGCCTAAAAGCCAAGAAATCGGCCGTCGTATGTCTCTTGACTTCATAAATACAACTGTGCTGCCTTCGTTTTCTCTTTCTTTAGTGCTACCGCACTATAACTATCGGGTCAGGCTCTTTTTATGCGAAACTCCATCCAAATCTGCCACTTATTGATTGGTGTTATATTCTTTTTTTTTTTTTTTTTTTGCTATGCTTGAAATTCTATTCTTCGTTTGTTGCAGTTTTTTTTTTTGTTTTTTTTTTTTGCTCAACCCAGCATTTTCTATTGTCGTACAGGGGCGATAGGCACACCGTAGTCACGCATTCGAGCTTCAGCGTTTTCCCAGTTTTTCCTATTTTCTTATTAAAAGAAAAAAGAGAAAAGTCAAATCACTTTCACAAAGGGAAGGGACATTGCTTACAACTCAAAAGGACAGGATGTTAATATGTTAGCCTAAAGCACCTCTTATCACAGTACGTCGAAAGCATTTTTGACTTAGGTAGGGCGAGCATTTCTTAAACCAAAAAAAGGGTTAGAAGCCTTTCAAAGCCAAGCCCTTTTTGCTCCTACTTAGATTGTTAATTGGTATTAAGAACTTGCATTATGACTCTTACAGAATAAAGGACACTTTTTGACATCCACTATTGGAGTTTCGAGCTAGGATTGCGTGAATCAATGAAGTTAAGAGGTAGCAGTCCGAGTCCACGTGGGAAACTCATACGAGCACTTGGAAAACAAGAACGCCTCAAGAGAAGCTCTTTCTTCTTTTTACTTAGGACCACCCTTCTGCTAAGTTGGGAAAAGTTGATGCTGGCACGCCATGGTTGTTCTCTAATTAGGTCAGCATGATGCGATAGTCTGCCACTTACCTGACCAAATTAGGTTTCACCTGTTGATGTGTAAGACAAATGGTTCTCTAATTAGGTCTGCATGACACAGGTAGCCACCCACTTACTTGGCCAATTTGGTTAAAGGATTAGTTTCTTATTCAAATATGGTGGCAATATTGATTTAAAGTGGATGGTTTAAATTAAATGGAGCACCTTAAAAATTTTCTAAGAGGACTACAAGTCACCTCTTATGGTCATGTGGGTGTGAGCTTAATGATCCTTCCTTGCACGATTTGAGATGCGGTGTAGTATAATTAGACAAGGTTTTAAGAGTGACTCCCTATATATGTCTAAAAAAAGGAATAAGTGTCTCATGTTTGCTCCTATTTCTTAAATTTTTATAGTGGTATGGCAACATCAAGATCGCTTTCGTTAGATGTGCTCAAGCAATGTACATTGGATGACAAGAACTATTCAGTTTGGTGTCATCATGTATAGCTCGCCTTGGAGGCTTAGCAAAAAGATCACATTCTGAACAAAATGGATGCTCCTCGGAAGGCGCAACCCTTAACCAACAAAGAGCATATGAAAATTGGATCAAGGATGATAAGAAAGCGCAAGTTTGCATAATGGCCTTGCTTTTTGTCGATCTCCTTGTTGAATTTGCGGCTATTCCATTGGCTTTTGACATAGAGATAGCCATCCGAGATAGTTACGGGTGTACCACTTCCACAAGGTCTTCTTCAGCCTTGACCGATATCCCTTCATTCAATAGAGCAAAGACTCCTTTCCATATAAAACCTACTGGCTACTGGCTTGAAACATTGGTTGCCCACTAACTTAGCTTCGTCTTCTTCTTTCTCTACCTTGGTTCTTTTTCTATGTTCGCACCAACGATTTTGACGTACTGAGCAAGCTTCGGGGAAGAAGATTCTATTGTTCTTGCCATTTACATATTGACTTCCATCGATTACTTTTGGCTACCTCTTGAGATCAGGAAAAGCAATTAATGATATCCTTAGCAGGTATGAAAAGCAAGCTTCACTCTACAGCCCCTCGACTCTGGGCCTTACCCCCCGTAGAATGGCAAGCATTTATCTTGAAAAGAGGGTCTTGTCCAAGGGTGCGAACAGCCGATAGCAACAGGTCATCTTTGAGACGAAGAAAACAAGCTATCATTTATTTCATTACCTGAGGGCTTCTCTGACATAAAATTCATTGATAGCGATCAATTAATGAATGGCGGGTGAACTCATTATCCGATGAGAGTTTGCTACTTTCAAGCCAGCTCACATTCAAAAGATATTACGATATTGTTTTATGGAAGTGGACGGGCTGTTATTCGGCCCGGTTTTTTTGGTGTCGTAGGGAGGAATTGACTTTTATAAGATCTTCTGCATCCCCAACAACCACTGCTACTGGGACAAGATTCCCCTATAATCATCGAAGAAAGAAGACGAGGGCCCTAACTAGTTAGTTGAATATACAAGATGGTCGTTTTTTCTTTCTTAATTCCTACTATCCCTTGTTATGTTCCTTATCTTTTTTGTCTAGCTCAGATTTGTTTTTTTACGTAGTTTAGTTTCAAGATTAGAAGGAATCTACCCATGCACGCCGGTTGGGTACTTGAGGTTTGATTCCCTGGTGGTCTAAGGTGAACCGGCTAAAAGAATTGGGTTGTTCTTCAGTTTCAAGATCTCTTTCTAAGCTACGTAACTGCGGCTTGTAAGTACCCAAAGTCCCTTGTTCATTGCCTGGAAGCCAATGGCACTCTGCCGTACACCTCGAAAGAGAGAGAAGGCTCTTCTTTGGCAGGTTTCATGATTTGCTAATCCGATCTTGTAAGTTGGCTTATCTTAGGCCATGCCTTGCTGCTCTCTCTATCGTATGATGGAATCTTAGTCACTTATAGAAGTGAGAGTCCGGGCAATTGACATTATCGCTTTGTAGGTGGAGTAGAGACAAGCATTCCCGAAAATAAAATGAAGGACTTAGGGATCCGTAAGAAATTGGCGTCTTCCATGCCTTCTTGACAGAAAAGGCTAACAATAAGCGATATTTCATAGGCATATCTCTCTTGTGATGTAATTTGAGCGTTACTCCATGAAGGAAAGCAACGATGTGAAATCTCATATTCGAACCATGTCCAACATGATGATAGATTTGATCGCAAGTGGCAATAAGCTCAATGACGAGCAAAAGGTGGTGTCTATGCTCAAGTCCTTGCCCAAGTCATGGGATGACTTTGAAATGCATTTGACACATAATGAGAGCATAAAAACTCTCAAAGATGTGAATTCTCATCTAGAACTTGAAGCAGATCGTCACAATCTAGGAAGCTCTTACTCAGAAGCTTTATATGCTCAAGAAAAGAGTTAGCGCAAGACAAAGTGGTCTCGTAGCGACAGCAGGCCATAGGGTGGAAAAAGGGGACCTAAAAAGCAATCACCACCTCAACCTAAGGTGAGCGAAAAGAGAAAGCATACGCATCGTGAGCCTCACCGAGTCCAGAGTTCGGAAAGGAGACCCAAACAAGGAAAGTGCTTCAAGTGTGAAAAAAGAGAGGCACTTCGCTCGACTTCGCTCGTGATTGCACTAAGGCGAAGAAGGTATCCTTTTTTTTCCCACTCTTGTGTCAATATGATTATATATGCAACGTGTGCTGATTCTAATCCATATAGGGTTTTGGATTCAGGAGCGACACGACACGTAACATGAGATCGTGGATGATTTATGGGATATCAAAAGATTCTGAAGGGCAGTCATTCTTTACTCATTGATAATAGCATGGTAGAGAGCGTTCTAGGAATCGGCTCCTATCAATTGGAGCTTAGTTTGGAAGAACATTACTCTTGTTTGATGCATTAGGTCTTAAGAGGAATCTCGTTTCAGTTTTGAGCACTTATTGGTTTTCTTAAAGGGTTTACTTAAAGGATAGTTTCTATGTTCTTGATATTGCTGATTTTGCTTGCATGATTTTCCGTTTCAAATCAACTGTGAATTGACATGCTAGACTAGGTCATATTGGACAAGAAAGGATGCCTAGGTTGGTTAGACACGGTCTGATGGTGCCGCTCATCACACTCGATCTTTCAACATACGAGTCTTGCTTGATAAGAAAAACAGTGCGCAAACTGTTTGGGAAATGATTGCGAGTAGATAATCCTCTAGAGGTTATTCACTCAGACATATACGGTTCTTTCAATATTCGTGCTCGCAACTAATAATATTATTCCATCATATTTATAGATGATTTTTCACGATACAGTCATATTTTTTTGATTGCTCACAAGACATAGGCCTTGAGATGTTTTCAACGCTACCTAAAGTGGTTTGAAAATCAGTTGGATAGACATGTGAAAGTTCTTAGGACTGAAAACGGATGCAAATCTCTGTCTGAGTAATATAGATTGCTCTGTGGGGACAAAGGGATCCATTGACAATGAATGACTCATCAAATGTCCTAACAAAATGGTGTTTTGGGCTAAAATATTGCTAAACACGGTGAGCAGTATAATGGCGCAAGTGTTGACTGTTGCCTACATACTAAATCATGTGTCGATCAAGTAAGTGCTTGACACACCTTATCAAAGGTGAACTGGGCATAGGCCTAATCATTATCATACACGACCATAGGGGTCTTCAAGATTTGTGAGCATATGATGTGTGAACAATCAAATGACACACTGACTGAGATTGAGACGTGTAATATGACGTTCATCGAGGATGAATTTCCCAGCAAAGGCAAAGTGAAGAAGGAAATTCAACTCTACGAGTTAAACATTGAAGATGTCACTACTGAATTGATTGACGAAGGTGGGGAATTAGCTGCTAATGTCATCAATGATTATAATGAAGATGCTGCTCCGAGTGGGAGCACTCTTAACGATGGTGTTCCTAGTAGAAGCACCCTAGAACCTATTTCTAGTGGGAGCTTACAAACTCTTATAGATATGAAAATTAAGCCATCTAATCCTTTTTCACGTAGAACTAAGTTTAAAGGTTGTCCTAACTAAGAGGTTTGACGCTGAGACTTTTATACCTGAGTTAGTAGATCGTGATGAGCCACGAAATATTCTTGAGGCTCTCACATCGCCTAATACATATGAGTGGTAAGATGGTATGGAGGGTCAGTTAGATTCCATTAAAAGGAATCAGGTATGGAAATTAGTCGATCTTTTGACAATCTATGATTAGAAACAAGTGGGTTTCCAAGACTAAACGTAAGCATGATAGGATGATCGACAAGTTCAAGGCACGTCTCATAGAAAAGGGTTTATGCGTATAAAATTTATGCGCCTTATTCTGATTATAGTAGCACATTTTAATCTGGAGTTATATCAAATGAATATGAAGATTATATTCCTTAATGAGGAACTTAGGAGGAAATCGATATGGGTCAGCCATTGGCTTAAAGGCTAGGGGGAGCCAGTGCAGTAGGGTCTGTCTTTTACGGCGTTCCATTTATGAACTCAATAAGTCTTCTAGACAATGATATCTTTGTTTCTATCGATCTAAGCTTGAAGCAAAAGTTCATAGTTATGGAAGAAGATCAAGGTGTGTATATGAGGCACTCAAGAGGAGTTTGCTCATGATGTTGCTTTATGTCGTGACATATTAATCATCGAAAATGAGAAGGCTAGCATTTTCACCACTCGAAAGTGGTTGTCTTCTCTACATGATCGTTCAAGACGGTCTTATAGCGTTTGCGTATGGATCTAGTCAATCTCTTTGACATGCCATGTGACATGTGTACTATAATCTCCCATGATCATTGTCCCCTGTTTGATGCAGAGAGACATAAGATGTCATCCATTCTATACATAAGTGTATTCAAGCAGTAGAGAGCGGTGAAGCATGTTTTATGGTATTGAGCAGAATTACCCATTATGTGTTATGCTTTCAAGGTCTTTGAGACATGGATAGGAGCCACTGTCTTAAAAGTGCAAAAATCCATATATTTATGTGTTTGCCTTAATTGATGCACTATCTCTGGGAGTAGTGCAAAACATGATATTGCTTTGGATACTCTCCTTGTAGGCCAACTATTGGGGATGCTGTTTGGCTTAGGAGATTGAGTATTCCTTAGAACTCAACTATTTGGGATCCTGTATGCTCATGATGTTCTTTGAGATTATGTTGAGTCGAGGACTCTCATACACTTGTTGACTGTCAAGGCAATAACACTTGGAGACCTATTATCACTCATGTTGTGTAGAAGAATAAGATCACTTTCGAGCTATGTGTTTCTTTCTATTTTGGGATCTCTTATTGGTATTGTTATTCGCTGGAAATATATACAAGGACATGTCATAAGGCAATGGGTTGGTTTAAGCAAGCTTCCTTTGACGCTGATGAGCAGCGAGCAAGGTTGATACCGATTGTGTTTTGGTCGTCCTGACTGGGTCAGGATGAGGTCGATGGACTGAACATTGGTACTTTGTTTCAAGCCCATGTATGCGTTATTGGTGAGCCACATTCGACATCCATAATGAGAATCGCGATGGAGGGTGATCATAGAGTTAGAGTCGAGGGATAATCATTTGGGAAGCGATTGATCCAAGGTCCGCTTGGAGTTGAATTGGGTTTTATCTTAGACATAAACTCGAGTACTCACTAGGATATGATGTGCTCGAGACTCCATTCATATCTAGATGTGCTTGTGGCACTTAGCGTATGGAGGATTGATGGATTTTCTTGTTCCCATCTTTTCGTGAGATCTATGCATTTCTCCATCCTTCTGCATTGGAGTGCACAATATGAAGCCGAGTTTTCATGTTGATTCTTTTTTTGTATTCTCTATGGCCACCATACATAAGTGCGAGCCGGATGGGGTACTTTTGGGAATTCAACAATAAGCGAAGTGGATTGATTGTGTTTGATTAGATGCAAGTCTCCTATTATGCATCTGTCGTATTCGGAGATTACTTGCTCGACGCCTATTGAAAGAACACAATCTTGCAGCCAAGGATTTGGATCGCGCCTTGAGCATGAGGCTCATGAGAGATATGGCATATCAGTTCGTGATGTGATAATGGCAGATTGGATGAAGAAGAGCTCCTATTTTCTTATATGATGTGATACGTCTCGTCTCGATAAGGGATTTTTAGTCATATTAGCTGAAACCTGAATTTCTCGTTCTGGTCACACGCCTTATTTCCAAATATGAGGATTAAGCCTAAGAGTTGAGACTTGAGCTCGAAATGAGTTTATCGTGACTAATTGATACATAGGATATGTGCATGTGAGTAGAAGATATAAATTAAATAAATACAAGCAAAGATATGTGGCCAAGGACCCATGCGTTTATAGTATTTAAGTATCTTAGATAAGATATATGATCTACATATTTTGAGAATATTTTAAATTATTAGATTAAGTTGACTAATAAAAAAATATCATATCTTGCACACTTCCTACCTCTATAAATATAGGTCATAGGGGCTGGCCTATTAGATACACAATCATATATATTCACATAAAACTATCGAGCTCTCTCTACTCATTGACTTATCCGTAAGATCTAATGTGTGAAATTCGTATTGTTGGGTTCTACTTTGGCGTACGTCACCAAGCGAGATCCGTTCGTTAGACGTCATCAACGAAATCAATGTTTTCGCTTAGAGTTTATAATTACCTAATCAATGTAAGTATTCCAATTTTTATAATTATATTGTCGATGATAGACATGTTATTCCACCACGTCCTAAATTGTTTATAACATATTCATATTTGGAAAAATTTGTGTGGTTAGGAATTAAAAAAGATAGAGAGAGAGAAAATTATATGTTTAAGAATTAGAGTTGAAAGATGGAGGTAAGTCAAAATTTGCATGCATTTAGTCACTATTATGAAACTAATGGGAGGAGTATATAATACTGCTAAACTAAAGCACAAGAGATAATTGCACATTGCAAATAGTTTGTGCAATAGCTTCCTAGGTATAGTGGAAGATTGAAAATAAATAAGCCATATGGCCTATGGTAAATCAAAATGAGGATTACAGCAGTAGCACAGGAAGAACTTGTGATGCCCATAGACGTAACGGGATAATGATGAGTATGAATATACTCATGGTTTTCTAAGTTAATTTTCTTTGTTTAGCATGTTTAGTGTCGTTTCCTTTGTGTTTTAGTTTAGTTTTGTGTATTGAACGTCGATACAGCTCTTTGTGTGGTTTTCATGCAGATTTTGCTGTGTGAAGAGAGTTTTTGCATTCTATGAAAATGATACGAAATGGAATAAAATATTTATGAAGATTTTGAAGACTTTGAAAAGGTTGGGATGCATTTCGACGAAGTTCTGATGATGTTTTAAGCCATGAAGATGTGTTGTATGCCTACGAATACATTTGTGATCGTTCCGGTTTGATTTGAAGATGTTTCGATGAGTTTATACATGGTCACGACCATGATAATAACAGAAATACATCCAATTATAGTTTTCCTGATGGTCACTGAAAGTTAGGACGTAGCTTGTTGTGAGAGTATAGGGGGGATAAATAGTCTCTCTTTCGAGCTTTATTGTTAAACTAACAAAAGTTAGTTAGACAGTAGTGTGGTTTTGAGCTTACTTTAGTAATGTGGAATCTTACTGTAGTAACATTGGTTCCTTTTAGTTTAGGGTAGGTTGAAGTTGATTAACGGTAGGGTTAAAGGTAATGAAAGTTGTAAGGTAAAAACACAAAGGGTTTTATACTGGTTCGGCAATATAGCTAAAATACGACTATATCCCTTACTCCAGTCTTCCATTGATTATCAGTGTGAGAAATCAAGAGGATAACACTATGTATGATTATTTTAGGTTTGCAATCAATCTATCAATTTACAACGTGTACAAGATCTTTTCTTCTCCTCAATAAGACTCGAAACAACCTCTTGAAATCGTTTGTCTAACCAGTGCTATTCAACTCTGCTTTCAATTGTTGGCTCAGATCCTTTGCTATTAGTCTCTCACACAATTTACTTGATGCCTTACTACACTTGTGTTTCCTTTCAGAGCAAAGGTGATTCAAAAATCCCACTTGAAAACTTGGGCATTGCCTCTGTATTTATAGGAAACTGCAAATTTCTAGCCGTTATTGAAGCTGTCGTTTCTTGAAACATTACTTTCATGCCATCCTGAAACCATATTCATAGACCCGTGACCTCTGATATTGATGCAAAGAAGTACATTGACACAGTACAAAAGGTAACTCGTGAACCTTGACTACTTCTGAACCTTTCTGTAGAACTCAGCCTTGTTGCTTCTCAGCCTTGCTGTAGTAACCTCACAGAAGTAATTCAGGATTAGCCTTTCCTACATCTGGACCCTTTTGTTGAACTCAGCCTTACTATCCTTCAGGCTTGCTGCAGTAACCTTCCTCAATCAGAAGCAATCCAGGATGAATCATCCTTACTGCAGAAGCCCAAATGCCAGGGCCTTACTGTTCCTTTACTCATGACCTCAATGCTACTAGCCTTGCTGCATTCCTTTGAACCAGCCTTAGTGTGTCCCTCTCTGAACCAGTCTAGCTACATTCCTTTCTAAACTAGCCTTACTACGCACCCATTACAGGCTTACTTTTCATGCAGATCAATCTCAATCTTGGTATTTACTGGGACATTCTAAGATTAGAGTTTGTCTATCTCTCAATTTTTATACATGATGGGTTTAACTCAACATCACGACCGTGATGGGCTTGGTCACGGTCGTGACGAAGGCATAATTTATTTAGAGCGCACGGCCACAATGGTCACGACTGTGAGGGGCTTGGTTGCAGTCGAGATGCGACTTATTAGGCAGATTTGATCTAGATTTTCATGCGATTTTCTCCAAATTCTTTAGGGTTTTGCTAGTTTTCTAAAAATACTGTACATTGTGTTCATTTCCAAAGGTTAGTTGCCGTTAGTTAGCAAGTTTTTCTAGGGTGTTAGATTAGATCTCAAATTACTTTCTTCTTCGATTGTGTTGCTCATATTAGATTATCAGAGTTTATTCTCATTGCATTATAGTTACAAGATGTTTTTCATCATATTGTAAGTACTTTCATTGCTTATTTATGCTATTTAGCCATTGTTTTTGTAATACCCCAAGGAAATGCTTAAATGATTTGATAGTACTACCTATACCAACAAGGTGCACCTTCCTTTTCGGTAGCCCATCACTTTAGAACTCCGCAGTTAAGCGTGCTTAACGTGGAGTAATGCTGGGATGGGTGACCTCCTGGGAAGTTTCTCAGGGTGTGCGCGAGTGAGGCCAAAGTGCACTGAAAGGACTAGTGTTGGTCTGTGGGGCCAGTTGTCAGCCTGGCGAGCGGTTCTTGGTGACGATCCGGTAGCAATGATTTGTCCGGAGCGTTACAGTTTTCATTCTATTGTGATCATGATGAATTTCTTTGCATACATAATGATGATTGCTTTGATTTCTAATATCATGTCTGAGTAGATTAGTATGTAGGGAGATTTCATAATGACAAAAAGTGAAGGGATTATGAGATATGCTATATTTATCTACTGAATTTGATTTGTTTTACATAAATGGTGTCAAAGATTGAAACTTTAACATAGTTGATGCATCATTTTATCTAGATTGGCTACCTAGTTAACATTATATATTAACTGTACCACAAGTAACTTATGATTTTTCTGTTAACTAGCCACTTAGATGTTATTAGGTTGATTATGTTAATGATTCAAACTATTTTGGTCATATAAAGTGACAACTAAGTGGATTATAGGCCAAGCTATCTTGTTATAGTCTAATTAAGAACTTTTGACATTTAAATGAGTAGATCAAGGTATCTTACTAATTTATTCATGTTTGATATGTTCTTCGATTAATTCAATTATCTATTTTTATGTATTGATGCTATCATGGTATATAGGATAGGTGATTAGTTTAGTTATTCCAGTTATCTTTGTAATTAAAAATCTAAAGATTTATTACAACCAAAACATTCATATACAAATCATATTGATTTACTCCCTCATCGAAGATAGATTGCGACACACTATTAAAAATTGACGTTCCATATAAATTATAACACTTTCATTTTAGACAAATTTAAAATGTCTAAAACCCAAACTATCCCTACTTTATATCACATCATCTTCTCTCTCATTACTTTTTCTTTCTCAACCCACTCACAATTTCTACTACTCACTCATAAGGGTATAAAGATAAAACTCCACAAAGCCAATGCATTCCTTAATAATCATGCCAAGTCAACACATCGTAATTTATCTAGTACGGAGAAAGTATAATCTATTGTTGCAATGTTTAATCCCCACTGAGTAAAGTTATGTGAATCCTCCCTACGTTTATTTCCAATAGGTTACAATTCCAAAATACATTTCCTTGCAATTTAGTAGTTAACTAGATCCTTTAGATTTTAATAACTAGTTTTAATTAATCTGTATTTAATTAAAACGCCCTCCCTCCACTACCTAAGTTTTATATTAAATAATTACTAACTCATAATTGATCATTATAAATTTAAAACACTTCATATCTTCGTGGGATCGACCACTATCGTTCTATCTACATTATCATTATCGTTCTAACAACACGCATCAAGATTTTAGCACCGTTGATAGGGGAGATTGTAACGTGTCGAAATTGATTTTTACCGATTATTCAATTTAAAACTATTTTCTTAAATCTAGTTTCATTTTTAGTCTTTAATTCTAAATTTTAGTTATTTAATTTAAACTTAAAAAAAAAAGGTTTTTTGTTATTTTTTTGATTTTTCCAAAAATTAATTAGATTTAAAAAAAATTATGAATATGTTAAGTGTAAGGATTACAAGGACTCAAGTTCGAAAAATCGTTTCTGATTTAGAATCAAAAAAATTTTAACATCCAGTCCCTATCTTGAATTTTAATCAATCTTCATCCATTTCTAATATAAATACTCGTCTTAGTTTCTCTACTGAATTCGATAATCTAGAGATGGCGGATAATGCAAAGGGCATTCCTAATAATTCAAACAATAATGCTGCCAGCAATGCTAATAGTAATGCAAATTGTACTCTACGTGTGCTTTCAACTCCAACAATAGAGGATGAACCACTTTGCATTGTTTTTCATGAAGTTAATGTATCATTCAAATTGAATTCTGGCTTCTTGAATAAATTATCAGTTTTTAATAGACCTACTGATGAAGATTCTCACAGACACATAAAAGAATTCCATGTTATTTGCAAATCTTCTAGATCAATTGGTGTTACTGTCGAAACAATGAAGCTCAATGCCTTTCCTTTTAATCTGCAAGGCTATGCTAAGGATTGATTGTATGAATTACCTTACAGTTCAATCTTACTTGGGCAGAAATGCAACAATTATTTTTAGAAAAATATTTCCCATCTTCATAAAGTACTAATCTCAAAAAAAAAAAATCTAAAGTTAAATAGAAAATAGGATATGGATTGCATGAGTGTGAAAGATTTAAGAGATTGTGTGCAAGGTGTCATGTTGGTTTGCAGAGGATACTCAAGAGAGAGCGGGGAGGGGGTGATATTGAGTATCAATGGATTTTCGAACTCTTTTCACTTTCTTGATGAGGTAGGCTTGGGTTTTCAGGAAGGCCTAGGTCTTTCTCACCTTGTTTGCTTGTTTGTAAGTCATCAATTATTTTGTATACTTGTTTGTAGTGTGATCAAGAATGAAAACAGTAAAGAGAGAGTGGGCACAGTGTTTATACTAGTTCATCTCTTGTCCAAAACTACGGAACAAGAGATTTATATCCAGTACCCAATGGGATTTTTGAAAACTTTGCACTACAATCTCCTTCATCAGTACACACCGTTCTCCCTCTCCTTCACCAATCCTCCATATCAATATCAAAGAACCCCTATATCTCCCAACACCTAGTAACACAATCAACACCAATTATAACTTGTACCAATCCCCCAGATGTCATCCTAAGTACACCCTATTCTAACCCAGATTAAACCTTAGCACCTCTAGTTCCTATCCTCCCTGATAGAACTCTTGTACCCTTAGCTTCAATCCCATGTAGCAAGACCTCGTACTTCTCTGATCCTTAGTCTCCTGGATTGTACTCGTTGCAACTTGGTATCCTTGTCTTCAAAAAGGCCTGGGTCTTCCTTTGGTTCAGTCACCTTGAACCAAGAAAGTCTTCTTGATCAACTCTCTAGTCAATAAACAACATCATCTTGTGTTTGTTGTTGTGCGTCAGCTCCCAAACACCAAAGGATCGTCATCTTACGCTTGTGGATGTTTGTTCAGTTGGATTGAATTTCTATGGATTGCAGTATGATAGCAAGGTTGTGATGGCAATCAATTTCTTTGCTCCTTGGAGATGATTTTCCTTTTATAGAACTCTACGAATCAGCAAATTTGAATCTCTATCATTGTTTAGAAAGCAATCTGATCTTCTTTCCATGCTGAGGTCTCCAAATCTTTTCATATCTATAGAACAATCCCAAATTGATTTTTGTGGCAAAATATTCGAAGTTTGCTTAATATATTATTAGTCAATGTAAGATATTCAGAATAATCGATAAGGACTTAACAAACTCAGCATAATCACCAAAATAAGAACTTTCCATATTTATGACATACATATGGAAACTAGGGAAGGCTTGGGCCTTGGTTACACCTATCTCAATTTTGATAGCGACGGGGAAGGCCCAGGTCTTCGTATGTTTTTCTAACAACCTATATTCAAGATCAATTTGTTTAATCAATGTCATCATCAAAACCTATAAACTCAACATGTCCACATCATAGCATTGTTGAAAATTTTCTTATTCAGTATTTCTATGAAGCAATCTATCAGAGGAACATCATAGAGTAATTTCTTATAGTGACGAAACATTAACTAATAAAACTCCTGCTGAAGTAAGGAGATTGATTGAAATTTCTACTCAACATTCTCAAAATTTTTGCTCAAAAGCTCCTTTGGAAAGAGAAAGTGTTAGAGGGAGCTCAATTTTTGAGAAGAATTTAGATACTATTATCGATTTATTGAGTCTAGCCTTAAATGAACCTCAACAAGTTAAGGCTTATGATATCTGTTGAATTTTTGGACATTTAACTCTTTATCAAGAACAAGTCAATGTTGTTGGATTCCCGGGCCTTCTAAACCATCAAGGACAGAATAAGTGGAATTATAATATTGATCAACCAGGGAGAAATCATCCAAATTTTTGTTAGGCTGGTCAAACAAATAAACCGGTTGTTTTCCAACAATAGCAAATTCCTCCTAGATTTAATCAAATTCCTCAGAATAATGTTGTAGCTCCTCAACAGAGTAACTTTAATCAAACCAATTTTGATGGTCATTAGAGAAAATAGTGAAATTGATGGCAAGTACACAAGTGAAATTTCAAAAAGAGACTCATAATTTGACCGAAACCACAAATGTGTGTTACTTGACTCTTTCATAAGCTTACAATAGTAGACCCAATCAAGTATTAACAGTATTGAAGGTTAATTTGGACAACAAACTTCTGAAATGAGTCAACTGAAGGCTCAACAATCGAATCGACTTTCTTCTCATCCGTTGAATCCGAGAGAGAATGATAATGTTGTCAAAAAACAAAGGGAATTGAGCCAACATCAAAGGAGATTGAATGATTTGTATGAAATCACACATCGTTTCTTTATTTTAAACGTTGTTTTATCCCTTTTTCATTGTCTAAATTATATTTTTAGTGTTGTTTTGCCTTGCAATGTTGGTACTGCTGTGCATTGATGTTTCATGGCAGATTGGCATGGAATTTGAAGCAAAAATGAATAAGAATCAAGAGAATGGAAATCCACGAACTCGAAAAGCTGCATTACACGTTTCATCACCGTTTTACGTGCTTCAAGAGTTTTAACGGCAAACTTTCACCATGATTAGCTAGTTTTATGTGTTTAGATACTATGTTTAAGTTTTGGGAATTTTTGGACATCATTTGCTATTTTTAGTTTTACTTTTAGGAAACCACAATGTTGCTGTCGCGGCCGCGACACGCAGTCGTGGGCAGGACATGGTCGCGGCCGCGACACCAGCCATTGCGGGCGCGATGAAGGATTTTCCAGAATTCCCAGTTTTTTTACCCTGTCGCGGGCACGACAAACCCCGTCGCGGGCGCGACGATCTGCCAAGTGCAAAATGTTGAGTTTCGTTCATACGATCAATTCTGTTACGATCCCTCGCCTATATATACCCTTCCTACGGTTGAATGAACAATTATTCGGCAGAGAGGAAGCTTGCAGACGACAGAGACGGCAGAGAGGAAGAAAGGCGAACAGAAGAAGGGTTTTTGGAGAGGATTTTGACGCGCCTTCGATCCAAACGCTTAGGATATTCATCGGATTTGTTTTGGAACACGTTAAGCACTGTATAGCTTCTGTTCTTTTGTTCTCAACTTGACCAGAATGTTTTCATACCTTGTT
>JAOVYX010019207.1:0-18864 GCA_035668315.1 Drosera spatulata
GATGACGACAGAGCTTCTTCCCTTCCCTTAGCTTAGATCCAATAAAATTAGATCTAGGTTAGAATTAGGTTTATTCATCAATTTCTGTGTAATCAATGCTGCGAGTCTCATCTATTGGACTTTGGATCTTTGTCTTCATCGCTGTAATTTCATCTTTCTATTCATTTCATTCCTGCTATGATTATGATGAACGGAATGATGATAATGCATGTTTCGATTTCCTTGATCATGAGTGAGTAGTTGATTTAGTAGGGAACGATTAATGGAATTTAAGCGTAAAGGGTTATGAGAAGCTAGATCGATAGTATTTCAGAGTTGTTATCATTGATTAATGTATGAGATCTGTTGTATATCATGATTTGTGTTATGGTTTCATGTGAGCTTGATCACCTAGATGTTATTATGATCTAATCTAGTTAATAATCACGCTTGTTTGGTTATGATTGTAGCAACTAACTATAACATGGTTTCAACTCTTGGTTATGAACATGTTAGGATCTTTTATATGTACCTTGGTAGTTTCAACTTTTGGGTATTGATTTATAGTTGGCATAGTCATAGAAATAATTCAAATCATTTACTTTAGTGACCGAAATTATTTTAGCGACGGAAATAATTCGATCACTATAAAAAAAAAAACAGCATTTTAGCGATGGAAATTATTTACGACGGAATAAATCGGTCTCTAAACTTTTGAATTTGTGACGGATCCATCGTCCAAATTAATATCGGAAACTTTGCTGTATTAGTTCTCGAGGCACGTGAAACGACGATAAATCGTGAAATTCTTGCCTTTGAGTCCATGACTTTGTCATCTTCTTCATCCTTCTTCATTTTTGTTCCAAACTTCGTGCCAATCTGTCAAAAACATAAAAACAGAGTAGTACCAATATTCTAGGACAAAAAGACGCTAAAAAACATAAAATAGACAATACAAGAGAAATAAAACAAACATTTAGAATAAAAAAATGATGTGTATTTATGCACACATTAGACACAGATTCGGATGAAGAAGAAACAATCTCAAATACTCAACTGTGTCTCATGGCCAGATCTTACGACGGCAAAAAGGTATTTGACATCTCCGACTCTGATGCCTCAAATGAGGAACTGAAAGAGGCTCGTCAAGAGACTTCCGAAAGCTTTATTTCTCTCTCAAGAGAGAATAAAAAAAATATTGACTCAAAAAAGAATTACAATCTTACCTATCAAGAAATTAACGACCTACAAAGTCAGTTAACTATGGTAGACAACAAACTCAGCGAATCACATGAGAAAGTCAAAGTTCTCTCTGAAATGATAGATACACTCACCAAGAAAAATACTGAGCTCCAAACCCAAGTAGATGCATGGAATGGTAAGTCACTGGATCTGTAAAAAGCATTGATCACATGACAATATCCATGGAATAGGTCTCGACTTGGGTACAAGAGTTGGCTCACCTAGATGTAACCAACTCGTCTGAAGCCAGCATCAAAGAGACAAAGAATGTCTCTAACAGAGTCTTGCAAAAGAGTGAGACGTCTGCAACCAGGATGCTGACCAGTAAGGTCTCTGCTGCACAACCTCTGAAAGTTGAATCGTCTGCAAAGACTGTGCAAAAGAGGAACTTGAACTCCTCTGCTGTAAAGGGTAAGAACAAGGTAAAAGTCTTTGTTGATCAGTCCTTGAAACCACAGACTTCTGTTAATGCAGTAACAAAAGTCAAGAAATCTCCTAAAGTGCATACTCTCAAGAGAAATGAGTATATAACTCATTATCAAAATGACAGGAGATTTGAAAAATCTCAATTTGCATCAAATTATACTGTATGGAATAGGAGTTCTCTTCACGTGCCAAAGAGACCATACAAACAATACTATTGCATGTGCACTATGCAATAGAGTGGATGGTAACATCCAAGCAGACGACCTAAGGTTAAACCAAAGGTCTACTGCTACAGTTGTGGCAAGCCGGGCTCTCAGTGTTGGCTACCACACAAGAAACCTATTCGAGTGTGGATACCTAAGACTAACAAATGAGGACCCATGATCATGGGTACCATGTACAATTGCTGCATATGCGATTGCAAAAAATACAGGATTAAGCATGGTATCTACATAATGGTTGTTCAGGACACATAACAGGAAATAAGAGAATATTATAAGATTACATAAAAGAAGAAGGTTCCTTGGTCGTGTTTGGTGGCGGCAAAGCAGGTAAAACTAAAGGTTATTGAACCCTTGGTATAGGTTCTTTAATCTTTAGAAATGTTGCTTATGTTAAAGGGCTTTAACATAATTTACTTTCTATTAGCCAACTGTGTGATAAGAACTATGAAGTGGCTTTTACTAATGACACATGTAGAGTCATAGATAAAGAGTCCAAAGAAGTCAAACTGATGGGTCATAGATCAGGAAACATCTATGTAGTAGACTTCAACTTATCACAGTCTGCATAAGTCATATATTTTTACACTAAGGATGGAGACGACACAAATTGGCTCTGGCACAAGAGGTTAGCACATCTAAACTTGTAAGAGGTCTTCCTCAAGGCAAGTTCAAGAAGGATAAACTATGTAGATCTTGTCAAGAAAGAAAGTAGACTAGAGCAAGTTTCAAATTTGTTAACCAAACAGAAACCACAAGAGTTCTCGAAACTACTGCACATGGATCTGTTTGGACTAGTAGATGTAGAGAGCTTGAGCAGGAAGAAATATGCACTGGTAATTGTAGATGATTACTCAAGATATACTTGGGTAATCTTCCTATACAGGAAAAGTGAAACTTGTAGTCTGCTAATTAGGTTCCTTAGACCAGTGCAAAATGAAAAAGGTTTAGATGTGGTAACAATTAAGAGTGATCATGGTATAGAATTTGATCAATCAGGGTTGACAAATACTATGACGATCATGGCATCAAGCATAACTTTTCTACACCTAGAACACCACAACAAAATGGTGTTGCAGAAAGGAAAAACAGAATTTTCATTGAGGCAGCCAGTACAATACTCTCTGATACAGACCTTTCAAAGAGCTTTTGGGTTGAAGTAGTAAACACTGCTTGTTATGTGCAAAATAGATGTCTCATTAATAAACAACATAACAAAACACCATATGAAATATAGAAAGGATAGACACCAACCGTTAAGTACTTTCATGCATTTGGGTGTAATTGTTATGGTCACAACAATGATAGACTGCACTTAGGAAAATTTGACCCTAAGACAAGTGAAGGAATATTTCTAAGGTATTCCACATGCAGTAAAGCCTTCAGAGTATTCAATAAGGAAACACAAAGTGTGGAAGAGTCAGTTCATGTTTCTTTTGATGAATCTGAGTCATCTATACGTACTGCTGATGTTCTTGATGAGGAATGTGTATGTGTAGATGTTGAATAGGATGCAGACGAGGAAAGTGACCCTACAATAAAGGTAGAGTCGTCTGCAGTCCCTAAAGGCAAAGAAGATACAGCAGACCCACAACAAGATGCAATAGAGCAAAAACTAGAAGAAATCGCCATTGAACAGCATGAGGACAAAGACAGATGGATCAAGGCACACACTGAGAGAGACATAATTGGGGACAAGGATGTCCCAGTGCAGACAAGGAGGGCAACAATAAAGGAATGCCTGTCTACTTGCTTTATTTCAGAAATGGAGCCTAAAATAATTAATCAAGCACTCAGCGATCCTAACTGGATAGATGCCATACAAGAAGAAGTAAATGAGTTCAAAAGAAATCAAGAATGGTAACTTGTGCCAAGACCAAAGCACTATCCAGTTGTTGGCTGCAAGTGGGTCTTCAGAAACAAATCTGATGAAAATGAAATAATCATCAAAAACAAGGCTAGATTGGTGGCCAAAGGGTACTCTAAAGAAGAAGGAATCGACTTTGATGCGACCTATGCCCCAGTTGCAAGATTAGAAATCATAAAAATGTTCCTGGCATATGCTGCATATGAAGACTTCAAAGTCTTCCAAATGCATGTCAAAAGCGCTTTCCTCAATGGAAAGCTACAGGAGGAAGTTTATGTCGAGCAGCCTCCTGGATTTGAAGAGTTTGAACATCCAAATTCCGTCTATAGGTTAGACAAAGCCCTTTATGGCTTGAAACAAGCTCCAAGAACGTGGTATGAAACTCTTTTTATCTTTCTTTCTGATAATGGCTTTCAAAGAGGAAAGGTAGATACCACACTGTTTCTTAAGAAACATAAGGAGCACACACTATTAGTGCAAATATATGTAGATGATACCATCTTTGGTTGCACTAACAGCAAACTATGAGAAAGGTTTGTTGCATTAATGAAATTCATATTTCAAATGAGTCTCATGGGTGAACTAAAATACTTTCTAGGTCTGCAAGTGAAATAGTTGAGTAAAGAAATATTTATAAATAAATCAAAATACTTAACTAATGTAATTAAAAGTTTGGTCTAGAAAACTCAACTTCAATGAAAACCCCCCATGAACTCTATTACTAAAATTGACAAAGATTAAAAAGATAAAAGTATAGATCAAACATTATATAGAGGTATAATAGGATCTTTACTTTACCTTACTGTAAGTAGACCGGACATCCAGTACTCAGTCTGTGTTTACGTCAGGAATCAATCTGATCCTAAGGAAACCCATTATACTGCAGTTAAGAGAATCCTGAGATATCTCAAAGGAACTTCTAACCTGGGTATATGCTATCCAAAGGATTCAGGTTTCGTAGTAACTGGATATTCAGATGCAGACTTTGCAGGTTGCAGGGTTGACAAAAAAAGCACAAGTGGAACATGTCAATCTTTAGGTGCAAGGCTGATTTCTTGGTTCAGCAAGCAGCAGACCACTGTCTCAACCTCCACTACAGAAGCAGAATACATAGCTGCAGGAAGCTGTGCTGCATAGACGAGTAGACTACCTGAAACGTACTCAATATTTTTCAAGTCATACAGACGAGTGACTTTCCTCTTCTGCTCTACTGCACAAGCCATGCAGACTAGAGATAGTCATCAAGACCACAAGTGAGCCCGAAAAGAATAGATTTGCAAACAGGTGTAGTTATTGACTTTGAAACTCTGACGCACGAGTCAGACGAAGTCCTTGTAGACAGCATACAAGAAGCCAGCCTCAAGTACTTTTGTGAAACTCCTAACCGAATCTATGATGATGAAGTAATGGAGTTCATCGAGAAGGCTAGGGTTTCGAGGAATTTTTAAGAAATCAGTTACACTCACAAGAAGACAGTGATTCAAATCACTATAGACGACATGGTGCGTATCTTCAGACTGCACAATGAAGGCACAAGGTTGATTCCCACAAGTGTCATCACAGAGGACGGCTTGCTATGCTTGGAACTGTGCATCAGAAAGAAGACATCAGAAAGAAGAAGTTCCTATCAAAGGAACACAAATTCCTTGGAGACTTGGTCAAGAAGATCATAATGTCCAGAGAGTTCTCAAAGGACCAGATCACACAAGATCAGCAGGAGATCATGTGTGAAATCTTAATGAAACACGAGATCAACTGGGCTAACTTGATGATGTATCAACTAGTCAGTGCAGTAGTGGCCAGACAGCCTCTCTACGACAGTATACTGAGCATCGTTCTGAAGGACAAGTTAAAGCTGTGTGATGCTCAAGGAAGACCATGGACGGTGTCGAAGCAAATCGACATCAAAAAGATTGGCCAACTGCCAGCAAGTTTGACAAAGGCAAGGAAGGCTACAGTGACACAACCACTACCACAACCTAAGTCTGCAGCACAGTCTGTAATCCAGCAAAGAGCTGAGAAGCCCAAAAAGAAGATGATTTCAAAGGCTCCTAAGCCTCCAAAAAGGAAACGGATACTCCAATCTTCTCAAGAATCAGAAGAACCTGCCATGGGGAGAGCGATTGAAGTGGAAGTAGAGTCTGCAGACGTGCAGACTGGAGAAGCAGTGTAGACCACTGCGCTTGCAGTACTGCAGACAAGTGCAGTAATGCAGTCAAGTGAAGCAGTTATTGCAGACCTGCAGACAGATGATGAAGGTGCAAAACAGCAATTGACACAACCAATTACAGCCATCGAGGAAGGTTCATCTTCAAAGACTCTTCCTCCCAAAAAATAGGAGGTGGCAGCCCTATATGATTCCAATGTGGCTTTGGAATTCATAAGGGCAGGAGAAGATAATGAACTGTAGCAGTTCATATTGACCTCAATGAGCAGCTTCGAGGAAATCCGAGAAGGCCCTCAAGCTACATTCAGAAAGGAATTGACAGCGAAGGGATATACACGGAAGGAGATTGAAGACATAGAGGCTACACTTCGAACCCTGGAAGGACCAGCACCACAACAAGTCTCTACTGAAATAGTTGGTATCACCGTCACAGAAATCACTGCAGATGAGCCAGCAACAAATACAGCCATCATAATAAAGGCACCTACAATAGACCAACCAACCTCCATAACTTCTCTAGTTCCATATGACGATGACGATGATGAACCCTAGATCATTCAAGTCGGGACTGTTGAAGAAGTTGAAGCAGAGGAGAAAACTCCTGAACAAAGGCAAAGGTTTGAAGAAGCCCTCAAACTTGTTGAAGATCTGAGAAAGAAAGCCAAAAAACACAGGACCAAGACAGATGCCTTTCTAGGAAAGCCTCAGAAGGAGGCTATGCTGCAGGAGTTTGCTCAACAACACAAACTCAGAAGGAGAAGAACTGTCAAAAGCAACATACCCGAGCCAACTCCCACAGAAGAAGATGAAGAGCAAGCTGAGGATGAGCTTGCAGAAGAGTGGAGGAGAATGGATGAAGCCCTTGAAACAGATGCAGAACATATCCACAAAAAAGCTGCACTACAAAGAGCCACTTAGCAGACAACTCTGCAACAAACTGCTCTGCAGACTAGGCTGCAGAAGAGAGCAGCTCCTACACTACCGCCAGCTACTCCTTCCAAGAAAAGAAATACCGCAAAAAGCAGCAGACCAAAATTGATTCCATCAGGACCTCGGTAGTTGTTTACCGTTCGTCCAGATGAATCCAAAATACTGATAGGGGATATCTCAAGATGACTAAGGAGATATCGAGCAGATGGTCCTACTACAACAGTAAGCTGCTCAAACAGAGAATAGGCCGAAAGAGCCTTACCTCCTCTTCAGCAGAGTGTTGGAGTGGAACGACTCCACACTAAAGACAGGAAAGCACAGGCATGCTCAACTGGATTAGGTTGAGTTTGTTCATACAAAAGCAGTAAGACTGGAGCTGAAAAGAATAATTGATAAGCACGTCAGAGCTGCAAAACTGGAATTTCAGGAGTACCTCTTCAGACCAAAAGTGGGCAAACCACCAACTCAAGGAGGTGATGATGATGGTGGAGATGAAGATCAGGGTGGAGATAACCTCACTGATGAGGAGCTCATTGATGAAATTGCTAGGGAAAGAGTCCATCAGACCACTGCAACAGAACCAACAACACAACAAGCTGCAACAAAGGAGACAACTCTAATAGAGCAGACCACTGAGTCTCAGAAGCAGTCTACCTCAGTGTCTGCAGTAGAGGTAGAGGACCTCACTGCTGAGACACCTGCGGATGAGACAGAGTTACCAATTGCCCTATCCTCTGCAGCCGAGGACATTACAGAAGAGGAGCAGACTACTCCAACAGCTACAGACAAAGCAGACGAGCAGACGACCTTGGTCCCTACAACAAACCAAGTTCCTGCGGACGAGCAGCTGAGTGTAGCTGAGCCAATGCATACGGGTGAGCAACGCCCTCATCCTTCACTTACACAACTGATGTCCAGATAACATCATGAAGGATGGGATGTACGACATTAAGTCATTGATGAAATGGTTGCATCTTCCTGTGAATAAGATTGATTGTTGTCCAAACGGTTGTATGCTCTTCTAGAAAGACTCTGTAGGATTGGAAGATACTACACATGTAAAGCAGACATATACAAGGAGAAGAGGAGATCTAAGAAGCCCTCAGGTGTGAGTGTGCTTCGTTATTTCTCGATAACCCCAAGGCTCCAGCGGTTGTATGCCAACATTTCAACCAGCGAGGCCATGTCTTGGCATGCTTCTTCTCACCGATCTAACAGCGTGATGGCACATCCTTCTGACGGCAAGGCTTGGAAACACTTGGACTATACTATTTTGATGTCCTGTTGCGGCGGAGTCACACAATGTACGTCTGGGACTTTGCATCGATGGGTTTGCACCATTTGGGAAGTCTTGAAAGGAGTATTCTTGCTAACCTGTCATTCTCACACCGTACAACCTTCCTCCCAAAATATGCATGAAGAGACTTTATTTATTTCCGAATATGATCATCCCAGATCCAAAGAGCCCGAAGGAAAATTTAGATGTTTATTTGTAGCCTCTGATAGAGGAGCTTTAGACTTTATAGGAAGGCAAAAAATCGACATACGATGTGCATAAGCGCCAAACCTTCCAGATAAGAGCTTGTTTTCCTTGGACCATTAGTGATTTCCCTGCATATGGTATGCTATCTGGGTGAAGTACTGCTGGTCGTTAGGCTTGTCCTTATTGCATGGAGAGGACGAAGTCATTCCACCTCAAGAATGGGAGGAAACATTCGTTCTTTGATTGTCATCATCGATTTCTACCATTGGATCACCTTTTCAGGAAGAGCAAGAGTTGTTTTTTGAAGAACAGGATAAAGTTTGGCCCCCCGATCAATATTCGTAGCGAAGATGAGGTGTCTGCTAGTGTTTCCGGGATTCCCACCACATTGGAGCGTTTGAAGTATGACCTACCATCGGCTGCCGTTGGTTTTCATAGCCGTCATAATTGGATTAAGAAGAGCATATTTTGGGATCTTCCATACTAAGCAAGCTTCTGATCCGTCATAATCTTGATGTGATGCATATCGAGAACAACGTGTTTGACAACGTGTTCAACACGGTAATGGATGTTACGAGGATGACCAAAGATAATGTAAAATCAAGAAGAGATTTGGCACTCTACTATAAAAGACGACGATTTCATGTTGTTAAGAGTGTCGGTCATAATGGTAAGCCACGGCTATTGATGCCGAAAGCTCCTTTTGTTTTAGAGAAGAACCAACAAAAGTTGTTGTGTGATTGGATGAAGGGACTACAGTTTCCCGATGGTTATGCTTCCAACCTTCATCGTTGCATTCGAGAGTCTAAGTGGCAGCTATGAGGCATGAAAAGCCATGACTGTCACATGTTTATGCTGCGTTTGATCCATGTCGCCTTTAGGGAGTTATTGCCTTCGAATGTTTGGAAAGCTTTCACGAAGTTGAGTCAGTTTTTCAGAAACTTATGCTCCAATTGTATTACTCGCGGTGACATGGAGCGGTTAGAGAGGTTCGTTCTTGAGATTATTTGTAAATTAGAGAGATTTTTGCCTCAGGTTTCTTCAACTCCATTGAACATCTCTCAATCCATGTACCGTTGGAGGCAAAGGTAACCGGACCTATTCATTATCGATGGATGTATGTCTTTAAAAGGTAATGCTTGATATTATGCATCATTAAAAGGGAGGCATTGTCAACATTAAAACTCAAATGGGCAATTTTGTAGGTTCTTATTTCATCTGAAGCAGAAGATTGGGAATAAAGCTCTTATGGAGGGTTCTATATGCGAAACTTATGTTTTGGAGGAAGCAAGCAAAAAGTTGTATTTTCCAGAGAGCATGGATTCTAAGGTTTCTGATCTTTCTCATTGTGTTAGAAGAGATGGTGATAATGAGGATGCTCCTGACCTTCCGGATGTCTTTTGAAGAAATGGAGGATATGCTCCGAGTGAGGGAAAAAAAAGAAAAAAAAAAAAAAGAAAAGGTCAAATAAGAAGCTCATACTTGATTAAAAGAGATATCGAGACAGCTCATAGATACATCCAGAATAACTATGAACTTGTTACACCGTTTGAGAGGTTATTCAAGGAAGACATGGTGAGCAGAGGTTGTGTTAGCACTACCGAGACAACGTGGACGGAAGGTCGTCATATATGGTCGGCTTGGTTGAAAAATCATGTGAGTCCAAAATGATTAGTATACATAAAGGTTAGCCTTGAAAAATATCCAAATTTGACTTATTGATCCTCACAGGCGATATTGCTTGAAGGCAATGAGATCATAAAGGTAATTGTAGCCAGCCCAGTGATTCACATGAAGAAGTTCAAACAATATGTTCTAAATGACTTCCTCTTTGACACATATAATTATGTTAAGGGAAAGACGACGGTTAATTGGAGAGTGTGCATTAAAGGGAACGATGATGTAGACTATTATGGCATCCTCATTGACATTGTGAAACTCCAGTATATCGCGTCAGGATTTAGGTGTTTGGAGACAATTCTATTCAAGTGTGAATGGTTTGACTCTATCTCGAGGTTGAGTTTGCATCCTAGTTATGGGATTGTTGATATTGATCCCACGTCGCGATATACAGGTCTCTATGATCCTTTTGTATTCGCCACTCAAAGAATTCAAGTGTACTATACTCTGTATTCGGGAAGCATATCGCGACTATCAAAATGGTGGGCTGTGTTCAAAAATGAAATCACGGTCAACAATTGATGTTCCTGAAGTAGTGGAAGAAGCTTTTCAATAAGAGTTGAATGCCAGTCCACCTATTCTTGAACCATTGCAGGAGGTAGAATATGAGAATGATGATGATGATGATGATGGAGATGATGAGATGGAAGGAGTAGAACACGAAGAAGACGACGCAGAAGAGAGAAGGGAAGAAGAAGAAGAAGAAGAAACAGAAGAAGACACAGAGGAGGAAGATGGGTAAGAAGAAGAGGATGACGAGGAAGAGGAATGAAGGTTGTATATAATAACTTAAATTGAGTTAAGTAATTAATATAAATAAAATACTATTAATATAAATACAATGATTGGACCAATGAAATAAACTTTGAGTTTGATTTTTGGTTCCACTAAGTACAATTCGTTTTTGTAGATGTCTTCAGACGTATCTAGAGGCAGGCGTGGAGGTAGACGTGAAGGCTCCCGTGGAGGAAGGAGTAGTGGTCGAGGTAGTGATCCTAGTGACGGTTGCTCGGTTGATGGGAGCATAGAGATCATATCTCGGGCCATACTCCTAGAGGCAGATCTGTAAGGATCCGAAAAAATTCGTAAACTTTAATTTCACGATAATTAACGTAAATATTAAATTGTCATATGTTATAATTTATTTTACAGGATTATAAGACTTCTTTGACGATATAATAGTGAAAGAATACACAATATTGATGAAATATAACCCTAATATCCAAATACGGAGAAATACGATCTTAATATGAAAATACCGTATTTATACAAAAATGACCTAAACCTAATTTTGACACTTATTTTTCTTTATGTCAATTTTTACTCCACCTAAATTAGATTATTATTCACTAATTATCCACTAAATATCCACTTATTTTTCACTTAACTATTTTAATCAATTTAGTTTCCTATAAATACAAAATTTCTTCTCCTTGAAAAAAACTACTTACAAACATAAAATCATTCCTTATCATGCAAGAGAGGAGATAAACAAGAGAAGAAAAAGGAGAGTTTGAGGAGAAGAGGAGAAGGTAGGGTTACAAGACGATGAAAATCCTTCACCATTAATAAGAGGAGGTAAACTTCTTGTTTTGAAATATTATGAAAAATCATACGCTCTGAAATGAATTTTGATTTTAATATATGTTGAATCCTCATATGTTAAATTTCAAATAAAGTTGATAGATCATGATTTGGAATTATGAATATTAAGATATAAATCAAAATATACGGATATATCAATCTATAAAAAATAATTACATGAAAGAATTTGTGGCTTGATCTGAAATTACACGGAAAGAATTAGAAAATGAGTCTTATATTAATAGAAAGGTATTGAACTCTAGTTTTCAGAACAATTTAAAAATACAGATTTAGAGTTGTATGTAAGGAGTTATGAGCTAATTAGTAAATAAAGATCAAAATATCTCATCGAGCAGAAAATATAAAATTGAATGAATACACTGTTATTATTGGTAAGGTTTCATGATAGAAAATCTAATTTTGTGAAAGGATCAGGAAGTCTAGTTTATGTAGAATTTTACAAAATAATTTTATAGATTTAAACATGTCGAAAGGTCATGTTGGATAGAATCCGGGAATGAACTATTTTGACCTCGAAACAACTCCAAATGTTCGCAAACACTTCTAGTGAATGCATGATTTCATTTAGATTGACTACCTAAATGACTGTATACATCGACTATAACATAGTTAGCTTATGAATGCCTTTTGATTGATCACTTAGATGTATTAATAGGTTGATCTACCTAATGATTCAAATTATTTTGATTATATAAAGTAGCAACTAAATAGATTATAGACTAACCTATCTTCCTATAATTTATTTAGGATCTTTTAACATGTGAATGGTAGACCAAGCTATCTTATTATTTTATTCATGTTTGATTTGTCCTTGAGTGATTCAATTATCTATGTTTATGTATTCATGCTACCATGGTTTATAAGATAAATGATTAGTTTAATTATTTAAGCTATTTTGATCATTGAAATATTTGAGAATGTGATTAAAGATATCCCCTTTATTACAACCAAATCATTCGTATACAAATCCTCAATAATTTATTAATTCATTATCTTTATCTTCAATGATTAATCCCTAAGTTAAATGAACTTATGAGAATCCTCTCTATGTTTATTTCAATAATTACAACTCCGTTAAACAATTCAGTGCAATCAATTACTTTAGTTATTTATTTCTTCTAGTTTTAATCATTAGCATTAATTATTTTGCAATTAAATTTAAAAAATCCCCCTATACATATAAGTTTTAGGCTATTTAATTAATAATTCGTGATTGATCATTATCAATTAGTACACTCTGTCTCTCTATAGGATCCCCTACTTATTTTATCCACTTTAATATTTTTAGTGGGGATTAATCTGGCGTGCTTGTGACAGCACGAATCCAGATTTTGATGTTGTTGCCGGCGAGACGGTAACGTGTCAAATATTTTTAAGTGATCATTTTGATTCTTAATATTTTCTTAAAACTGTTTTTATTTTCACTTTTATTTTCAATCATTTAATCATATTTTCATTAAACAACGATTTTTAATTATTTTTCTAAATTTTCTTAAAAATATTGGATTGCTTTAAATTTTTAATGAGATTGAAAAGTGGTAGGATCACAGATACTCAAGTTCGAAAAATTATTTCTGATTTTGAATAAAGACAATTTTAACATCTAACCTCTCTCTCATTTTCTACTCTATCTTTATCTTTTTCTAATATTAATACTCATTATAGTTTCTCTCTTATTCAATTTGCTAATTTAAAAATGACGAAAAATATATAAGACATTCCTATTAATGCGGTAACAATGCCAATAATGCTAATAATATTAATAATAGTCCAACTCGTACTCTACGTGAGTTCTTAGCTCTAACAATTAAGGATGGACCTTTTTGCATTGTTTTTTCCTGAAATTAACATAACTTTTAAATTAAATTCTGCATTATAAATAAATTATCAGTTTTTAATAGACATATTGGTGAAGATCATCACAGACACATTAAAGAGTTCCATGTTTGTTTACAAATCTAATAGAGTTAATAGTGATGATATCGAAACAATTAAACTTTGTGCCTTTCTTTTTAGTCTTTGAGGCTATGTTAAGGATTGTTTATATAAATTACCCTCAAATTCAAATCATACTTGGCTGATATGACAAATTATTTTTAAAAATATTTTTTTCATCTTCACAAACTACTAATCATAGGAAAAAAATTTCTGGAGCAATTTTACAGCATATAATGATTATTATACCTCATGTCACAACCTTGATAGCTTATTTTCAACCTTAAATGTCGTTTTTCATCATATTTTTTGTAATTATTCACAATAAATTCATTTTTAATCATTTTTTAACCTTTCTAAAAGATATTCTCCTTACAAGTGATTTCTATGGATTGTTCTTATAGAATTGAGTAAAAATAATATTTCATCAACTGTACATCTTCGAGGTTGTTTTGATACCACATGTTGGAAATCGGATCGTCGATAACTAAAGAGTATATCGAGAAATATAATTTCTAATAAGAATAAAATTTTATAAATCCATACACTTTATAAATCAATCACACTCTGAATGTGTTTAGCACTCACAAATTACACCATACTTTTATTTGGACAAACTATATATACGCAATACTATAAGCTTTGATGCTTAGTACCTCTTAGCTTCTTGCTTTGTGTATTGTTGTGTGTTGTAACAAGGAAAAGTGCTCTCCTTATATATAGGAATTGCTATGCCCATTTGGAAGAAACCACACAATTGTACAATATGGACACAATTTTGGACGATAAACTAAAACATATCACATGCTAAAAATATTGAGGGAGAGAAGGATGGTGGACCATGGGCGGTGGACTTGAGGGGGAATATTAGGATTTAACTTGTCGGTTTGGGCTATTTTGTTGGTTAGGTTATCTAATAGGGAATTATGGGACTACAGTAACTGCAGTTAAGAAACCTGCAACCCTCACATCAAATTTGGAAAAAAGTTTCGTTTTTTAAAAAAATTAAATTTCAAAATAAATAAATTTTAAAAACATGTGAGAGGGACTGCAACTTTCTTGGTTGTCGTTACTGTAACCCCTTATTCCTGTATCAAATAAGTAGATCCATGTATTGTAATTTATACTTATCTTGTTATTACATCTATAATATCAACATTTGTTCTTTACTGATTACACTATTATTTAGTTCGACCTAATATATAAGAAATGCATATAAATAGTACTATATAGATTAACATCTTAAATCAAGTTCTCTATAATGTTGAAATGCTTAAGAATATCATTAAATTTTAATGTATGGTTTGAATTAGGTCCTGATTATGTAAAACATCAATAAATTCAAAATGTCAAGTGGGGTAAGTTCAGTGACTAGCCGCTTCTCCCCCTAACCATGAGATTATGGGTTCAACATCCCCTAAAAGCATCAGAAAATAGTATCTTTATTACTTCCTCTGTCCCATATTTTTTGCATCTTTTTGTCAAATAAGGTCGTCCCTATTTGTTTACAACACTTCCAAAATTGGAAAGTGTTTTGCTCCAAAAAGACAATATTAACCCTTATAACAAGATACTCTCTCTGTCTCATTCAAATTACAACACTTTTTTTTTCGTTCCATTCAAATTGCAACTCTTTCTTATTTATCAATTTTTTTCATATAAAATATCAAACTACACCTACTTTATATCACATCAATCACCCCACTATTTTTTTTTTTCCTCACTCATCTCTCTCTCACACACTCACAAGGGCAAGATAATTTTTCCTTCTAAATTCAACACACATAAATTATCGTGTCAAATCAACTGGTTGTAATTTCTTTGGGACGGAGGGAGTATATAAGTTTGAATTTTTCCCTCTCATTTTATTGGTAGTGATTGTTTGATTTTTTTTTTTTTTTTGTGGAAGAGGGCAATATAGTCCAATTACCAAAGGTCAAGGCTCTCCTAAAATTACGATCCCGTTCAACTTGTTGCAAAATATATAGGATGGAGGGAGTTTAATTTTATTATACGAGATTATGTGGGTATTTTGCTTTGATCAATAAGTTCAAAATATAACTCAGAAATATTTGTCTATAAGTCACTTCCAAACTAGATATTTGTATTATAATCTTTCTTGCTGTGCAACGCACGGGTTAGCACTCTAATTTCAACAAAAATAATTCCATTTTCAGCTGAAGGATTACTACAATATCGCAAAATCATGGAAACTAGTTCTGTTATGAGAATTAACTCGAATCAATAGGATCAAATAAAATTTAACTAATAGATTACCTCATTGACCTGAATAGTGAGTATTGAGACTTAGATACTCAGAAGAAAAGAAATAGTCAGCGGTGGGTGAACCACCCTAATGCAACGTTAGTTAGAAAGAAGTGAATGATTTTACACACTTTTAACTCCTTTTGACACGAAACTGTGATTTTGGCTCATAATTGATCTTGACGAAAATTCTTATTTTTAACAGTTAATAAAATTTAAAAAAAAATGAGTCAAGAGTTTGAGGTCATGCCTGAATCAGAATTTAGCATAGCAATCAGGATGATCTGAGCCTCAAATTGAGGTCCATGTTGCGTTGCCTCATATCACAGATTAATCCCATGAACAAAGAATGAAGTTCGTTTATAGGTAAGCGTCTTATGCTGTGCTCCAACACACCAAATATACCCTTGTAGCTCTAAATTTCCCTTCATCTGTGATGTTTCCCATGCAAACTTGAATAGCCCAAGGTTCCTGTCCAACTGCTTCATTCCACTCTGAATCACATTCTCCTCATCGGAGGACATGACTTTTCCCATACACAAGCAGAACCTATCTCGAGCATCAACTTGATGCTGGTCACCCAAAACCTCAATCTCCATATCACCTATTGCACCATATAGATAATAGTGGAGGAGTGTGAATAAGCACTTGGACGAGTGACCCAATGTCTTCACAAGTCTCTTCTGTATTAAGCTCTCCTGATGCCTAACCTCCTTGTAGGCAATGTTTTTGTCCACCAAAAGATCCTTAATCTGAGTTAGCCCTTCTCTCATAACCTCCAAATTATATACATAGAACGCCAATTCTTTTTCATCTCTCAAACAGTTAATCAGATCATTGAACATCTCAAGAACCTCCTCACACTTATGGGTCGATTGACAATCAACAACTCTAATAGGTTTTGGCCTCATCCATAAAGCTGACTCCGGATCACGATAATTTGCAGTTCCAGATAAGAAACTAAGACAAGTAGAAACTATCTGCTCCCCTATATATATATATATCTCTTTACTAGGAGAATGACATTTCAAATACTCCATCTCGAACTTCAATCCCTTCAAAAACTCCTCAAGTGCACTAGTCTATATCTGATGCCGAGCGACCTGTGAGCAGACACTCAACCACAACACCTTCCTTTGTTATGCAAATATATTCACTCACTAGCTTCAGAGAACTAACAACCAAGGGTCCCCTTGCGTAGGATCTACTAAAGTAAACAGAGAATTCATGATATCTACCCGTCAGTGTAGCCTCCATATTCCTCCTAAATTCTTTCTGCACATCCGGAGCCCCTAGATAAGCCCTGTCAATCGTCTTAAAATTAAGCATCCTGCACAGCATTCCCTCATCCCTCACAATCGAATTCTCATTAACATCTATCAATCTCCCATCAACCAAATCCATATTCTTCAATACACAGGACAACTTGGAAAGCTTTGGAAATACCTCTTCATACCACCGAGACGGTAGCACTTCCTCGTAGGTCGACTCTGAGCTATGATAAAACATTGAGCTAACAAATCGAATTCCATTCTTCACAATTCCAATCACCAACACGGAACTGCATAGAAGACCCTGAAAATGACTTAGGTTTCTCTTCATCACCATTTCAACCTATCCCTGCAACATTGGTATCAACTGTTCAACCTACGAATTCCATTCAGTCACTTGGCACAATTACGAAGGAGAAACACCAACACACTCTCTTTATTAAGCGTGATCTACAATACCTTTTTTCCATATCCATAAGTCCCGAACCGTAGACCTGCTTAGTAAAATAAGCTACAAATCATTTGAACCAACTTGTCGTTCGTTATACTCATTATATTTGACAATGAACTACTCGGAAACACAAAATACTCGTGCAAAACCCTAACCCTAATCACCTATCCGCAAACCAAAAAAAATTCATCTCAACAGTCAACGACTAAATATCAATCAATCAACATCAAAATTGGACGAATAACTTATAAAAAAAAATTGGACCAATAACATAAGAAACTTCACATTCAGTTACCTCGAATCAGTGAAACCAACTCTGCTACATCTCTTTCATTTCATCAACGTCGCATATTCAAATGAGAACGAATGGACGGTTCAGTTGAAAAAAAGAAACAGAAAGCGAAAACGGCCGACGTGGATGGATCCGGCATCTAACAGGTTGCGGCCACATACACTAGAAGGGTTCTGATTTCTTTTAGGCAAACCGGTTCCACGTGTAGTATAGGTTCTTTTCTCCAGTTTTTGCACCCTAGATAACCGGATCATTTGGTTGGTTCTTAAAACTAACCGGTTCGTCCGGTCGAGGATTTATTAACTTTTTCGGTCAGCGGTTTGACCACCAAAACAGAAAAAAGAAAAAAACCAAACCCTTCCGCCGATCCGAGCCGCCTCTCTCTCGCCGATCTGATCCGATTCGTTAAACAAGTGAGGTAAATTGGTTTGTCCAAGAATTTTTCTGGCGGATTGATATTTTTGTTCTGATTTTGTTCTTTGATCGATTCACTATTTACATCAGAAATTGGACCGATAAAGGTTACTGATTTTCTATGGGGTTCAGTTGGTCATACAAACATTGAAATTTTCTGCATCACTTGTGGATTGTAGATTGATTTAGTTTTTGTAATGGCATGAGTTTATACTTGAGAATGGAAAATACTTTTGATTTGAAAATTGGTTCTGTTACTCTCCTCTACATTCCTCCCACTGATGATCAAATTCCGTGGAGAATTTAGATGACTATTGTAGTCACATGATTATACAACTCCTAGTACGTTTTTCGGAACTGAAAACCGATTTCTACCGTGAATTCTACAGTACAAGATTTTGTGTTACCCGATGGTCGGCTCCGTTTATGTTTCCCTGTGTATGACACATTGTAACCATGGCAAAGCTTTTTAATTTTCGGGTATGATATGTTTAGTTTTTGCGAGTCATGATTTTCGAGAGTGGTGTTAAAAATGGTGATGATTTGTTGACAGTAGGGGGATGGCGTCGAGCTTGCAACCAGTGCCCATAACGTCCCAGAAGCATGATCCGGCGTGGAAGCATGTTCAGATGTTCA
>JAOVYX010019208.1:0-18862 GCA_035668315.1 Drosera spatulata
GACGGAAATCCGTCGCTAAAATATTATGGTTGGAAATTGGATTTTTTGTCACACCTTTAGCGACGGATATCCGTCGCTAAATTCAAGTTATTTAGCGACAGCGTTGACTTTCCGTCTCTAAAATGTTCAATTTTTCCCTTTTTTTTTTTAGTTACGGATCCGTCGCAAATATATATGTATTAGCGATGGAATTTTTTCGTAGCTAAAATGATATTTTTTTATAGTGGCCGCAGTTGCCCTTCTCTGACCGTCGTCGCTGCACTCCCTCCCCCTCTCCTAACCACCTCCCCACTCTTGACCACAGTCGCCACCAGGCATCGACCCCATCGATCGCACTCCCTCATTTCATTGTCTTGGATTGTATAGGAAGTAGTGTTGCGGTTGGTGATTGTTGTTTTTGTTGGTCTGAATCGCAGTACTACAGGGATTGGATGGAGGTGTGGGGAGGTGTTGTTAGTGAACTCGCTGGATAGTATGAAGATAGTTTGAGGATATGAAGCTGATTTGAGATCGAATGGGTTCTTGAGTTTAATATTTGATTTGGTATAATTTGATGTTTGAGATTTGGTATATATGTTGCATTTTTCTATTTAGTTGAATCAGAACCGTTGAAACTGGGAATTAAATAATTGATAGATGTGATTTGTTGATGAGTATATTTTTGTAAATGAAACAGTGTGCCTTTATAAATGAAACAGTGTGTCTTTGTAAATGAAACAATGCGTTTTTATTAAATAAAACAGTGTGTTTTTGTTAAATGAAACAATGTCCTTTTCTATATGAAATAGTGTGTCTTTGTAAATAAAGCAGTGCGTCTTTTGTTAAATGCAACAGTGTGACTTTTGTTTTGATATGTGGTGTATATGTGTGAAAGTGTTTATCCCTTGCGTCAAATGATTGGTTTTGAAGTTTGATTGTGTGGATTTGGTAGTGTTTTTTCTTCAAACGTCCTGTTTTATTTTGTTTAGACGTTTTGTTGTTGTTTTTTTCTTCGAGCGTCCTATTTGTTTAGACGCATTGTTTATTTTTTGTTCAGAGGTACCGTTTTAATTTTGTTAAAACGTACTATTTTATGTTGTTAAGACGCACTGCTTTTGATTTTGTTCAGATACACTGTTTTATTTTGATAAGGCATATTATTTTGATTTTATTCAGACGCACTGTTTTGATTTATTCAGAAGCATTGTTTGATTTTTTTTCAGATGCACTGTTTTTATTTTGTTCAAGCGCACTTTTCAGATTCCGACAAAGATTTAAGCTGATGGTAGGGATTGGGATGATAATAGGATAAGAGATTAGATGGATGGATGAATGAATTATAGTTTTTGAAAATTATTTTTCCTTACTGTATGTATTTGGAATTTTTTTCACAAAAATATAATTTTTGGGAAATCTCTCTTCTTCTTCTTTTTTTTCAATTTTGATACAAAAAAAAATTTAATATTTCAAAAAATCAATATTTAACTTATGTTTTGATGATTTGACAACTACAAAGCTAGCATAACATTTTTGGTCCGTATATCTCTTTATAAAATTCTTCTTCTTTTGTCAATAAAGAAACCTAAATATATAGGCCAAATGTCACTATAAACAATTCCATTTCCATATTTCCTGGGACATGGTCAACTTTCGTGGAAAAATTCTGGTTTGCCTAATTCAAAATAAGTGTTTTTTTAATTGTTTTCTCACTTTATTGGTGTTGATTTCCTTTTGCATACCTTTATTCTTTAAATCGGATCAGGAAAACGAAAATAATTGCAATACAAATTAGGAAAATAAAATTATAAATGTGGACTTTAGTCTTTAGGTAACATGTCCTTAATTTTCTCATCTTTTTAAATAACATACCATTAAATTTTGAAAATAAAATTTCTCTTATATGGAAAGAATATTTGTACTTCATGCAGAAGCCAACAAACTGTTGTAGAAGTAGTTTTCATCACAAAACTCAAATATTTAAAATTAAAAAAATTAATTTGAATAAATGTTCAAAACAAACATGCCATGGAAAAAAGTCTATCATAACAAATTTGACTACCATTGCAGCATCTCTCATTTCCCCCATTATATTTATATATGCTACGAATCGCTATGCTAAACGCTCGCTATTTCCTTTTTGTTGTTGTTTTCTTCTATTCTACATTCCTGATAAAGTTTTAGGCTTGGGCCTCTGCCTTGTTCCCTATAATAAGTGTGAACTTAATGATTCGTTTTGAATTTTGTCCATGTTTTGGTAGCAAGATATTTTCATCAAGTATCTAAGTATTTCAAGATTTATTATCCGATAATCAAAGTTACATTCCGAATTATTTTTCATATCCTGCACGTCGTGGTTATGATGTCGTTTGAAAGTGTGACACCCTAGACAAATGGCTCAGTGTAGGATTGTTGTTCACTAAGTACCCATAATAATTACTATTCAACATTTTTAACACGATTTTACGATATGGTATGATTTTTCAATGCTTAGCAATGGAATTTGGTATTGAATCCCATATAAAATGACAAAACAAAAGCCCCATAGTAATTGTCCATTTTAAAGACACACATGGGCACCTTGTATCAATAAATGTGATCTTTCTTTTGCTAATGTTAACATCTCATCTCATCATCATGGGGAGGTGCTACAGTACCACATTTCAATGATTTTTGGACCTCTCTCATTTATTTCTTGTTGATATTTCCCTAAATTCTATCATTTCAAGAAATTACAAGGAAAACTCGTGTCCGCTGTCTCGTATCAACAATCCTATGTAATGGTAGGCGAAAAAAGCATAGGACGTTTGACAAATAAGAATAATCTTCTATTATCTCCATCCCACAAAACATACATCTGTCATGTAAATCATAAAATAAAAATCGCGTTATAAATGATCCACGAGAGAAACAAATAATTTTTTATTTTTTATTTTGTAGATTTACTATGAAACATCAAAGATGGTTTAAGTTACGTACTATAACCCTTGATCAAAACAAATTTCATACCGTGGTAGTAGCTTAAAGTAACAAATCACAAATACATAATGAATAATACAATCACTGAACAGCGTCTGCATGTTTTGTGGAACGGGAACAGTATCTAATAAATCGAAAAAGTAGTTCTAAAAAAACGGATACGTCACATTCACACTCCTGCAATAGCAATTTCTATCATCAGCACTCGCTCTCCTGCAATAGCAACTTCGATCATTAGCACTCATCATGTATCTCGCTCTTGCTTCTCAGCTCCCAAAATTTTGCTTGATCAAAGAAATCGACTTTGACAGACAAAATACCAAACTTCAAGGGGAAAGATCTGCTCGCTGTACCGTATACAAAGAAGCACCTAAATAGACAGTATGTTTTGAGATGTTGGTAGCACGACAGCATCCTCGTTTTCCCTTGTCACCGGGTAACTCGGCCTGCACAAGAAATGCATATCTGATCCTGGAGAAGGAAAAACACACTCTTTCAGGCTCAAGTCGAACAGTGTCCACGCGAATCATCTCTTCCTATCCTGTGCAGCGGAAAGTGTCCAACCTAACAGGCCACTATAAGTCCATGTTTGCTAAAACAGTCCGTCGGAGTTCTCTTCAACCTATCTACTTTAACTCAATACCGAAGTTGACTCGAATTTCTTCTCACAGGCAAACAAGGGAGCATATGTACAAGAAATCAGCAGCACGGGTTCTACGACTATCACAAATACATGTTGTACAAACAAACTAAGAGAAAGCAGATGCAGTTATCCCATCTATAAGATGGACAGCTAGTTACTAATGTGCAAATTTGTGCATTGGATGAGTGGCACACGATAAAACGAACTCTGTTGATGAAGAGAGCTCGGGCTATTAAAATGCATCCATCACAGGCATTCTCGCCGAGGAGTCTACCTTCTGCACTAGATTTCACTTTTTTTTAATAAATCTAGTTCAGCTAGTAACCAAAGGATAATCATCAGGTGTAATGCTTCCTGTTGAAGAAAGCCTTCCTAAAATGTGGAAGTACAGTTCAGCAATGGCTTAAGACTCGGGTGTTAACCAAGGAAATGCTGAAAATGTGAACAAAATAATTTCCGCGTGATCGGCTAGAAATGACAAACCTTAATCAAGAATGTCTACCTAATTATCTTCAATGGCGGAATACCATTAGACATGTCATGAAATCATTCTCAGGTATATAGAAGAACTGGGCCCTGAAATTAGTAATTCAGAAATTTGACTAGCTGCTAACGCCAACGAGGTAAAACGGAACATGCATTGTCTAGCTAATGAGAATCCTTCGATAATACTCGCGATTAGGCATAACTAATCCATTAAATGCTAAAAAACCAAACATCTCTCACCACCAAATCTTTTCCTTGATAAATAACCTCAAGCGCCTTTTTTCAGATCCTGTAGGCTCAGAATATTAAGCCGATAGGGAACATACCATGGATGTTTTGGCCTTTGTCTTGAGCTTAGTTGTCATCTGCTATGCATTGTCTTTTGGAGATGCCTTAAGCTCCAATTATTACGAACAAACGTGCCCTAGCGTAGAATCAGTCATTAAAAACATGGTAGTGAGAGCAACTCAAAGGGACAACAGTGTTCCTGCAGTGCTGTTGAGGCTGCACTTCCATGATTGCTTCATAAGGGTAAATCCGCCAGAAAAGCTGTTTGTTACACTACATTTGATGATAGTTCCTTGACTTATATATTTAACTTACTAACTGTGATAAATCCTGCTGAAGGGTTGCGATGCTTCTGTGTTGCTTGACTTTGTGGGAGGAAACGATGCAGAGAAGCAAGGGCTGCCAAATCTCACACTGCGCGCATTTGATGTGATTGACGATGCAAAGAAGGAACTAGAGTCTTTGTGCCCTGGAGTAGACTCATGCGCCGATATACTAGCATTAGCTGCAAGAGATGCAGTGGTAACTGTAAGTACAGGGAGAAGATAGCAATTACCAATTTACCATGACAATCTCCACAGCACAAAGAGGCCCTATCACTAGATTTCATATTTCTTCCTCGATGCCACGGTAGCCAAAAAATAAGAAAGAGAGAGAAAAAAAAAGTCCAAACATAAACTTTAGTAGTTTAGGGCATGTTCAGGAAAACCGTCGAAGAAAATCAACTTCTTATTGGCCAAGATAACCAAGTTCTGGTGGAAAAAAGATATTTTCACGGAAAAAAACCGACTTTCAATGCATTTATTATCAACTTGAATTTTGTCAACTCATCCTACAGACAGAAAGTGGGTACAGTAGAAGATAAGATGAGGGAGTCACGATAAAGATGGTATGGTCATGTGAAACGCAGGTCAGTCACAACTTCTGTTAGGAGATATGAAGCTTGGGAGTTATAACATGTCAAGAGAGGACGAGGGAAACCTAAAAAAATCATGAGAGAAACTTTGAAGTATGATATGGCCTGTCATAATCTTACAGAAAATGATGTACATGACAGATTGGAATGACGTCGTTGTATTCATATAACCGACCCCCCTTGATGGGATAAATGCTTGATTTGTTGTTATTGTTGTATCCTACAGTCAGATGGGCTGAAATGGAAAGACGCTTCAGGGATGCTATGTGATCAAAAAATACCTACCAAGTTAAAAGAAAAATTTTATAAGACAGCTATTCGACCAGCGATGTTGTATGGGTCAGAATGTTGGATAATTAAGTGACAGCATGTATAGAAAATGAGTGTAAACGAGATGAAAATGTTAAAGTGGATGTGTGGACATAGAAGAAAGATAGGATACGAAATGAAGTTATCAGACAAAAAATAGGTGTGGCTCCAGTAGAAGATAAGATGAGGGAATCACGACCAAGATGGTATGATCATGTGAAACGCAAACCAGTCATAACTTCTGTTAGGAGATGTGAAGCTTGGGAGTTAGCACATGGCAAGAGAAGACGAGGAAGACCTAAAAAGACCATGAGAGAAACCTTGAAGTATGATATGGCCTATCATAATCTTACAGAAGATGATGTACATGACAGATTGAAATGACGCCCTCGTATTCATGTAACCGACCCAATTTGATGGGATAAAGGCTTGATGATTTGTTGTTGTTTTATCCTACAGTCAGGTGGGCCTACTTGGGATGTACCGAAAGGAAGAAAAGACGGTAGAACCTCAATCAAAATGGAAGCCATCTCGTTGCCAGCTCCAAGATTCACTTTATTTGAACTTCAGCAAAGCTTCACACAACGAGGTCTAACAGACAAAGATCTAGTTGCTCTATCAGGTAAACCGATAAAAACAAAAATAGCTATAGCACTAGTGTTTCCTAATGTAAAAAGCAAATCTTTGCACTAAGCCACTAACTCTGTTTGATACGCAGGAGGGCATACCCTTGGATTCTCACACTGCATATCATTCGAAAAGCAAATCCACAACTTCAACAGCACTTACGACATTGACCCGTCGATGCATCCTTCTTTTGCACAAAGCCTACGGAAGACTTGTCTAGGGCAAAATGCAAGCAATGATCACGGGTCATTTATGGATACTTCTCCAACGTCTTTTGATAATACATACTACAAGCTTATTCTACAAGGAAGAGGCCTTTTAACTTCTGATCAAACTTTGCTTACATCACCTGTAACCAAAGATCTAGTGACTGAATTTGCTGACTCACAAGCAGTTTTCTATAATGCATTTGTGGAATCCATGATCAAGATGAGCGGCATCACAGGAGGAGAGGAAGTTCGTAGGAACTGTCATGCAGTAAACTGAAACTAACTTACACTTGTAATTTAGAATTCCTACTTATGACAGCAAAAAGGTACTCTCAGCCAACAATTACTTTGGCCCCTGTATACCGGATTAATAAGAAAAACCTATTTGCTAAATCATTAGTCATATCCATTAAGCATGACGGTAAGGGCAGCCAGTAATATCGAAAAATGGGCTCAACAATATTTTCTTTCAAACCATCACTTCCATTATTTCTATAGGACACCTATATTAAGAAAAGGAAGTACAGGGATTTTCAAGCGCAGTTTGATTCGGAGCAGATAACAATAGTAGGCGCATAACAAAGGTGACTAGAATTGCACAAAACTCAGGTATCTAGAATATTTGGAAAACAATACAGCTAGTGTATAAAAGCAAAGAAAATTACTTACTAATAAACCACTCAAGCATTTCAGTTTTCTTCATCATGGCATAGTGCAATTTCAGCCAATTGGATGTTGCCACCGAGTTTCGATGCCTTGTCTGATGGCATAAATGAGAAAACATCAACTAGCTTGACACACTTCAATCCCCACTTCACCAATAAGAACTCAATAAGGTGATGTCCACTGCAAGTGTTAGGTGCACAAACAAAAAAGGAACTTAGGATCAAGCTGGTGACATGTTTCCAGATCAGAATAGCACGATGAGGTATTGAAGTCAACTCATCGGACCTTCGGTGATGATAAGTCGTTATGAAAACTGATCCAGGAGAATTCTGAAGCAGGAAGGTCACAGTACAGAATAGATTGTCGAAAACTTATTAACACAAACAAAAAACCATGATGTCAAGTCAACTGAGAGTATAAAAAATACAAATAAGAGAAAAACGGAGGCAATGACAGAGTAGAACACTATAACATACCACTAGAATCATACAACACATCAGCTCCAAGAATAATTTTGGGATGACAATCAAACATATATTCATCCCACACTCCCCATTTGATTCCCATTACCTATCAAAGATAGATCAAGGAGATATCACTGGCTTAAAGCCGGAGGTCTAATTTTCTTCCAGACAAAGAGACACAAGTACAAACAGAAATTGAATATAGATTCATGGTTTGTATTATACAGATCATCCAGTTGAAGAAGACTGTGAAAGATAGCAGTTACCTGGCAGTCAAGTTTATTGAGGTCACACACTCTTCTAATGTTCTCTAGCACCTGCATATCAGTAAACATGATAATTATAAGATCGATTGATTCATAGACTCACGTTCTCTGCTAATAAACACCTCATCATTCAATCAAAGATGGACTCTCCAGGAAGAGTACTCTCAACATTCCTTCATATGATAATCATTTCACTACACAAACAACTAAAAGACGACATCCTAAAGACAACATCATCCAGCAATGACATAAGCCTAAAGACGACATCCTCGAACAACAGCAAACTCAAGAGCAACATTCAACGATTCCACGTTCCCGGCCATAATGTCATCCCCCACCGCAACGAAACCAATCGAAAACTACCTCTAACTTATCAGAATCATCACTAAGAGTAACATCAGCCCCAACTCTCGCAGCAACCAAACCGGGCAACGCCGTCCCCGCTCCAATCTACAAAAAACAAACACCACCAAATCAATCCATAATCACAGCACTGTCAACAATTCGCCAACAATTCCGATCACACTACTCATATTCACACCTCGAGAACATTCACACCACAGCGAAACCGATCTCGCTGTTGCCAGACGTACTCGGCAAGAACGACCGCGCACGGCCACACGAACATCCCGTACTCTTCTCGAATGTTCTAGAAACACGAAACACATCAATCGAGTCCAATTCGAAATCGAAAATCGAAATCGAAATCTTCGGTTTCTGATTCAAAGGAGATGTAACTGATACCTCGATGATGCGGATTGTGAAGCTTTCGGATTCGGTTTCGGATTCGCCGAAGGAGTGGACGGAAATGGTTGACATTTTATCGTCGGTGGTTGATTTCGCGGTGGATTCTCTGGCAAAGGAGGTGGCGACGGCGGCGCGGGGCATGATTCTCCGGTGAGTGGGTTACACCGTGGAGATCAGTCTCGTACCTTCTCGACGATAGATGAACATAGTCCGGACATGATATTTGGTCCCGTAATTATAAACCTTTCTTCTCAATTTAATTCACATTTTTTTATGAATATAAATTTTTTTGTTTATATTAAATTATATAGACAACTAATATCTCACATGTGTGTTGCATGAGAAATGTTTTATGTCAATATGTAAAAATCTTCTAAATATTTTAGATATTTTATTTAGTTTGATAATATTTTCATAAATTTTTTTGGATAAATATGTCTTTTATAATATACTATGTATGAAATTATCATGATATGTATTCTTTTTTTTTTACTAAAATGATTATACTTATTATATAATCATATCACATCATGAATCAGATCAAATTGTTTTAATATGTGATATAAAAACTTTTGGTTTTTTTTTCTTTTGACAAAAACTTTTGGGTTTTTGTAATAAAATATTTTCAATCGTATTATTTTTTTCGTAATAATTAATAGTAACGATAAAAATATTTACACACATATTCTTTTTTCACATATAAAGGGTTAATAATATCTATGAATTATAAAAAAAATATATAATTTTTTTTCATAATTATTAAACTTGATTATTAAAATATATTGAAAGTGAAATTAACATCGAACTCCTCAATGATAATTGAACTAATTGATCTATACATATTAATATAGAATGACACATCATGACATCCCATGAGATGACATACCATGACATATCATGAGATGGTATTCCGAATTAAGAATATATATATTGATGTAGAATGAGATTAAAAAAGAAAAAATAATACTCTCTCCGTACCATTTATTTGTAACGTTTTGATTTTGCACGTGTGTCGATACAAAATTTGACATTTGTGCAATGACTTTCAAACGTAATTTTTTATAAATTTATCGTGAAACATTAATTATTATATAAGTTACGTACTTCAACCTAATATATGTTGCGGGACGATCAGACGTGCTTTAATATGAAAACAAGACTTATATTTATGTGTATATAATAATGCAAAATACGTACATGTACAAAATATGTGGGATTGATGAGATATAAATTAGGAATGTTTTACTAGTTTTATACTATCTCCGTCCCACAAAATATACAACATTTATCACGTAAATCATAAAGTTGATCGCGTTACGAATGATGACGAACAAATAATATTTTTTTTTTAAATTTATCGTGAAAAATAAAATTTATACAGTATCATTTTATAGTAAAAAAATAATACATCAAAATGCGTAATAGATAATACGGTTTTAATATAGTGTTGTATGTTTTGTGAGATGGAGACAATATGAAAAAATTTCAAATAAAAAAAATATTTTATTTATTTCGGGACGTCCCTGTAACGCCCTACTTTCCATTACTTATTAATGATACATATGACGTCACTGTCGTTGGTCCAACGCCTCAACTAGACAAAAACTATACTTCTTGGTTTAGTCATAAGAATTAAGCTGAGTTCATTTATACCTTATTAGTTTGGAAACTTTTGATGCACTCAATCATAACTCACAATATCACATTTGCAACAAAATTTACATCTCTTTCTAAGATCGTAATACCTTTCACACATAAGTTACATCTAGTATCAAATCTTAGGTCACATTTCTCCTTTAAATCTTGCTCCTGTAACAAAGAGAAGAAAAAGGACACCGAAAAATAGTAACCATGAGCTATAGGAGCTCAATAACGTGTCGACCCCTTTATCAGGGGTTACACGAGAGAAGAAGGTAAGAAAAGAAAAGGGGAATGATCACTTGGATCCTTTGTTCTAACGCTCTGAAACTATCGTATCAATCTGACATTCACAATTATCATCACAAGTATTCCAGTGATTCGTCCTAGTCATATAAGCACATATAACATCATGTAATAACGCTTGAAATCACACGTTAATCGACACTCCAGACATCAACGTCATTGACTATCGTCATACCCTTTATGGTAATGACAGTCAAGACCTCCATATCAAACAAATTGAGACTATGTCACTGTAACACGACAGGTCCCCAATCCAAGTCTCACGCACTGCTGCACTCAGCAGTTCACTCAAGATTTTATTATACTTAACGTCATATCAATCACACAGAGACGACAGATGATAAATACCCTCAATGTTATAATTATGCCTTTGGTGAGATTTATTCAATTTCATCTTTAGCAAAAGGGGCATTCGCGAAAGGGGATCAACCAAACCGGAGCCCATGAACTCCTGCAGTGAGATATCCTCATACCAAAACGCCCTCACAAAGTCGATGAAAGAATGTCACCACTAAGTTACTATATAACACATGTGTCAGACACAACGCTTTTTGTGTTTTATATCACGGAGTTATCTCACCAATTTATGGATTTATACTCTTTTTACACATTCACCCTCATTATACCGATAAACAAGGCATAATACACACCATGCAATAACACTCCACAGCACTCAGTATTTAACACATAGCACAAGCAGTTGTAGTCAGTATTTTACGTCAGTCACATTTAGTGACTACGTCCAAAGATTCCAATGTATATTATTATACTCATGGTATAATAACACGCATCGCCACATACAATGAATATAAACGTTATATTTTATCACAGTTCTTCACATGCACACGTTCAATCTCGTCCTTAAGTGACGACGAACACCGTCTCAAGTCCTATAATATAATAGGATACGCGTATTAAGACACACCCTTGTGAATGATTGTTCACGTTATGAAATTAAGTATATATTTATTCGTACTTCTTGAAAAACTGTCATAGTAATGTTATGTGGTGATGACAAGCTTTGAAAAAAGTTTTTAGTACTTATTTTGATAGTCCATGATAATGATTTTTTGTATTTATTATCATTAAAAATGTGTGAACATTTGAAGTTATTTCGGGGTCAAAACGATTTATTTTTAGATTCTGTCCAATATGACCCTTCGACACGTTTAAATAATTTCTCGTATACAGTTTCAAAAATTATTTCATAAAATTCTACACAAACTAGACTCTATAATATTTTCACAAAATTAGAGTTTTCATCATGAAACCTTACCAATAATAGCAGTTTATTCGTTCAAGTTTATATTTTCTGCTAGATCAGATAGTTTGAGCTTATTTCACTAATTAGTACATAAATCCTTGCATACAAATCTAAATATAGATTTTTAAACTGTTCTGAAAACTGGACTTTAAGGACTTTCCATTGATACAAAGTTCTTTTTCTAACTTATTCTGTATAATACTAGATCAAGTCACAAATTTATCCCCATAACTAGTTTTTATAAATTAATATATCTGCACGTTTGGATTTATATCTTGTGATTCACAATTCGAAAGCATGATCTATCAACTTTATCAGAAAATAGTAATGTTATGTGGTGATGTCAAGGTTTGAAAAAAGTGTTTGATACTTATTTTAATAGTCCAATATGATGATTTTATGTATTTATCATCATTAAAAGTGTGTGAACATTTGAAGTTGTTTCGGGATCAAAACGGTTCATTTTTAGATTCTGTCCAATATGACCCTTCGACACGTTTAAATCTATAACTTCTCGTATACAGTTTCAAAAATTATTTCATAAAATTCTACACATACTAGACTCTATAATATTTTCACAAAATTAGAGTTTTCATCATGAAACCTTACCAATAATAGCAGTTTATTCGTTCAAGTTTATATTTTCTACTAGATCAGATAGTTTGAGCTTGCTTCACTAATTAGTACATAAATCCTTGTATACAAATCCAAATATAGATTTTTAAACTGTTCTGAAAACTAGACTTCAAGAACTTTCCATTGATATCAATTTCTTTTTCTAACTTATTCTGTATAATTCTAGATCAAGTCACAAAGTTATCTCCATAATCAGTTTTTACAAATTAACATATCTACACGTTTGGATTTATATATTGTGATTCACAATTTGAAATCATGATCTATCAACTTTATCAAAAAATAAACATGTGACGATTTAACATATATTAAAATTGGAATTTATCACACAGTACATGATTTTTCACAAAATTTTTAAACAAGATGATCACCTTTTCTTATTAATGGTGAAGGATCCTCGTCGTCTTGTAACCCTACCTTCTCCTCTTCTTCTCAAACTCTCCTTCTTCTCTTCTGTTGATGGTATCTTATTTTTCATGACAATGAGTGTTTTTATGTTTGTAAAAAATTTTGAAGGAGAAGAGAGATTATATTTATAGAAAATTAAATCAATTAAATTAGTTTTAGTGGGTATTTAGTGGGTAATTAGTTTAATTTAGGTGGAATAGAAATTAATATAAAGAAAAATAAGAGTCAAAATTAGGTTTAGGTCATTTTCGTATAAATACGGTATTTTCATATTAAGATCGTATTTCTCCGTATTTGCGTATTAGGGTTGCATTTCATTCATATTTTATATTTTTTTCTTATTATATTATCAAATAAGCCTTTTAATTCGTAAAATAAATTATAATATACTATTATTTACTATTCACGTTAATTATCGTTAAACTATATTTTATAGAATTTTTCGGATCCTTACCATATTTTTATCATGATTTTTGACAAACAAATTTTATAACCCCATTGTATGGATTATAATGTTTAGTAATATATTATTTTTATTATTATTTGTGAAAATAAATTATCTCAAATTTTTCGAATATTTATAATTCCAAATAAAAAAACGTTTCAATTAATTAAAACGGATGAAGTAATACTCTACAATCCACTTCAACAAATCTATATGGTTAGAGCATGCACGTGTAACAGAAGAGAGTGTCTAGTCGAATCTTATTTTTGTGATTGATGTCATGAGATATTTGAGGGATTGATTTACTGATAAATTACTGATCTTTCTAATCATGGGATCATAAATATTTGACAAAGATAAGATTGTACTCTTTTGGTCCTTATAATTGTTAGATCCAACACGAATATTTACGTGATTGTTGAATTTATATGAAATTTGATGAAGACAGAATATTTTTTGGATAATAAGATTTATTATGACAATTGAGATAGAAGATAATAAGATGTACTGTAAAAAATAATGATTATTTTATTATTATTTACATGAAAGGTTTATCAAAAATAATAAAATTATAAGGGGATTTTATGCAAAAATTAAAAAAAAAATTAAAAACCCATGTAAAAAAATTTCAAATCCATACACCCTTGGATTCCACGTGTCATCAATCAACCGTCAACCTTCCCATTTCACGTCACCACTGCTTCATCGGTGTCCCACCTTCTTCACCGTCCTCAAATCGCCTACAACTCCTCATTCTCCTCCTCTTAGTCTCGCTTTTCATCCACGAATCGAAGTAATCACAAATCCACGCATCTAATTCTTCAATCTCAGAAAAAATCCTAAGTTTTCAGTTTCAATTCGATCTGATCAAAATTACAATCTCGATTGAATTCGGTCTACCATCCCAATAAGCTTTAACTTCTCTTGTGTCTACCGCCCATCGTTGTCAACATCACAATATCCATTATCTCTTCTACATTTCCATCATGTACTCTTTTTTTAAATAGTTCTTTTGGGACGTTCTGTTTTTACTTAGACGGACGCTCTGTTTTGGGTTGGCCAACGTTTTTGCTCGAATACTCTATTTTGGGTTGACGTTCTATTTTTACTTAGACGCTTTGTTCTAATTTGAATGCTCTGTCTGGGTTCGGGCGCTCTGTTTAGGGTTCGAGCGCTCTATTTAGGTTCGAGCGCTTTGTTTGTTTGTTTTTTTTTTTGTTACGTCAATTTCGAAGTGTGCAATCTCTCGAATCACTGATTTTGCATTTGTGTGTTTTTATAAAGACGTTATTGTTTGTTTTTTATGGTCGCCAAGAGAATCTGGTAAAATCCGACATCATTCGCGAATTCCGATGGGGTCGATCGGACTCCGACAAGACCTAATGCAATTCCGATAATGATCGGACGAAGTGAGGTGGAGGGTGTGGGCATGGGGGAGGGGGTGTGTTAGCGAGGAGATGGGTGGACGATGGTATTTAGGATTTTCTTTCCGTGTTGTATGGTTTGGTTATATTTTGAAAAAAATATATTCTTTCTGTTTCATAATATATATAACAATTGTTTATTTGGATCGTCCCAAAATATATACAACATTTCATATTAAGTAACATTTTTACATAAAAAATAACAAAATAATCATTATCTGCTACAGTACATTCATATCTCCTCCCACAACTGTTACAGTAAACCACACTATCATAAAAAAATATTCTTTTTTCATCAAATTCCACACAAATTTAATACACATAAATCCATATGTCGGATCAAACCGTTGCCTATATTTTGAAATGAAGAAAATATATATTGGAGTAATTTTCAAAAATTATAAATAAATGAAAACATCCAATAAAAAATATTATATATATAATGAGAAGAGAGAGTGATTTAATTTTTTTAAATTTTATAATATTTTTAAATTGATAATTAGTTAAAATTGTATAAAATATATATAATCATATTGATTAATTTTAAATTAGTATCCCCATCCCATTTACAAGAGGACGGTGGAAGTATAATTGCTCCTCGTCACACGTTACACCACACGGGATTATATGGATTACTATGTTGTTTTCTCTGGAATTTGTGTACTTTGTGTAATTAATCCTTCTGCCTCTCTTTCTTTGTCATCCACTTCCCACTACCGTTTCCTAGAAAGTAGAAACAACTTCGCAATTCCTCTCCCTCTCTACAATGGCGTTCGCTGCTCACCAACATCTCATTCCATTATCCGCCGAACCATCAGCGATTCCCAAACCCTCGTCGATCGCCGCCTCTCCGGCTCCCTCTACGTCGTCGTTTTCACCATTGGCTCCCCTTAGTTTCCGCAAATTCGATTATCCGCGATGGAGGAAGCCGCTTCGAAGAATTGGTTCTCAATTGCGCTATGAAGTTTCACTTCTCTGTTTATATATTCTGATTTTTTTGTTTTCAGGATTATGAGATACTGGCCAGGGTTTTTAAAATTGCATGATTGATGATTTTGTTTTCCTCCAATCGGTTGAACCCTAATTGTGAACTTGTGGTTGGTGCATTTGGTTCCGTTTACTTACTCGATTGGCGTAAACAATGTTGTTGAGTTTATTATTGAACTCATATCGAGTCAAGAGAGTTCATGAAAAATGCATATAAGATTTTAAGTGACCCCATTCATTGTTAATTGGTTGAGTGAAACCTGAGAGAATTAATAGATGTCTATTGACGGATGGTTCTGCTAGCTAGGTGATCTTAGGGGAACAGTTTTTCCTCGTACCTGCAGCATGAAGGGCCGGCCTTTTGGCATTGGCTCTCTTGTCATATTCGCTCGAATCAACTAACGATATGATCTAGGTTTCAGTTACTTATCGCAGTTCATGATCTATAGGTTGTCATGTGATAATACTATGAGGCATTTGGTGTGTGATCTTGTTGATTCTGGAGCTGATTTTCTGTTGTTGGATCACCTGTGCTTTCAGCCAAGGCCAAACCGCAGGACTCTGAAGTGAGTGTAGCGGCAGATGCCTTTTCGCAATTCAAGCATGTGCTTTTGCCAATCACCAATAGCAATCCATATCTTTCCGAGGGAACGAGACAGGTCATTATTTCTGCATCTGTTTATCTTAGATTCGTTTGCACAAGACACAACAATGCTTACTAGTCGAATAATCTTTGTTCATGAAAGTCATCCTTGATGAGGTTGTTGAGCTACTTGAAGATTTATCGTTTTCAAGGTCTAAGTTACTACTTCTGTAAACATCTTTGGATATGCATGACACCCATACAAAAACCTATCTATATTATGGTTTCACATTCTCTGAAGAAACTACTAAGAACCGAGTTTACTCCTGGAAAAAATACAACAGATGATATCTTATGATTTTCACTAATCTTCATTAACATTCAAGATTATACCTTTAATCTTTAAATAAAAAACGGTTATACATTTTTTCAGGTAACGCGACTATCTATTGTGCTTTTATGATGCAACTTAATGTTTTTGGCATTCTCACAGTATTTCTGAATCACTCCCAGGCTGCTGCCACCACTACTTCATTGGCAAAGAAATATGGAGCAAGGATAACTGTTGCGGGTATGCAATACTATACTCTCTTATCATATGGTTGATCTGTATCATCAAGTTGATGGGCAGGGTATGATGTATCTTGTTGAAAGACTGCACTAAGTGTAAAATTTCAGGGAATACATAGAACTTTATGTTCCTTGCAGTTATAGACGACAGGCAGGAAGAGTCACTGCCAGAGCACGAGACTCAACTAGCAAGCATACGCTGGCATCTTTCTGAAGGTACGCCCGTTTTGATTGTACATTTTTCCCGTGCATTTAGAGTTAATACTAGAATTTGTAACGTTATGTTGTTATCTTGCTCCGGATACAGATTCAGCCACAGTAACAAATGGGTCCTTAAAGAAAAACTGAATCTTTTAGCAATGATCTCTAATCATGATCTAGCACTTATTCATCATGTCAAACTGTAGTGTAAAGAAATTGAGATGATTGGATTTTGTTAACTCACAGGTGGATACCAAGAATTTCAGTTGCTGGAGCGGCGTGGTGAAGGGAAGAAGCCGACAGCCATCATTGGCGAGATAGCGGATGACATGGGTCTGGACTTGGTTGTGTTAAGCATGGAAGCCATCCACTCGAAGCATGTAGACGCAAATCTGTTGGCGGAGTTTGTACCGTGCCCTGTTCTACTCTTGCCGTTGTAGTGTACTATCCCACCTGAAGCAACGGGTCCTTCGTGACCTACGTGTATGAAAATTCAGTTATGTTCTCTCCCTGAGTTGTTCGTGCACGAAAATTCAGTTATGTTGACCTACTTGTATGGGTCTACTAGCTTTTGCGGGAAGTCTCAGTGCTGTGTACCACTACACCATATTTTACTTGATCTGGTCACACGCTTCCTTTGTTCTGTGCACAATTCGATATGAAAATGATAGGATGAAGAAAAAAAATTGTTTTGGTCTTATATATGTGAGATTTGGTTACGTCATAGAGTTGTTTGTCAATGACGTTATTTTTTTTTTTTTTTTACCAACCATTATGTTAGTATGATCTACTAAAATATCAGATGCAAGGTCAACACGTTTTTTTTTTTTTTTTTGGGCATGGCAAGGTCAACACATGTTCTACTACACATTATACAAGAAAAGGTTGACCGCAACAGAAAAAAAAATACTCTGTATGAATTAGTAATGACTTTATAAATAAGGACATCTGATTTCATAATTCTATTATGAACGGTTTTGTAAGAAAGAAAATAGAAAGCAAAAAACTAAATACATACATTTTTTGTGCCAAAAACACAACGACAATCGAATTAAGCACAAACAAGAATACGAAGGGGGGGAAAACCTCTCTAGGGTTTGTTGCTCTTTGATATCCCAATAATAGTGTTCAAAAACTGCCTGACGGCAGGTGAAAGAACACAAGCTTAAATTGCTAACTAAGAAAACCCTAAGCAAGAAATTACAAAAACGTCATTTAAGTTCTAATTATTGGGCATAAAAACGGTCGAAAAATCATCCAAACGATCTTGAAATACGTTTTCAAGCTGATTTCGTGGTAAAAAACGACGAGTTTTGATACTCACGTCGTTTCACTTGGACCTGTCAAGTTTCTTCGCACTTCGAGATAATGACTTTGGATTTATAACAACCCAAATAGTAACATCACTTTCGTCATGCATCAATTTTTTTTTTCTGAATGCATATTGTTTAGAGAGAATTATTAATAGGTCATTTTTTTGAAAGTTATTTACCAATAGATCATACAAAAGATATTTTTTTAATCGATCAATCACCATCATAATTTATGTACTAATTTGACATCTTTTGATTTAGGAAACAAATCATTTTATTAATAAAAAAATAATACACTAAAGTAATTACGATCGTCGAATCCGATAATATAGTCGGAGTCAATAGTACGTTCATTGTTCATTATCCAAGTCAACCAGTATGTCATCGCGGTGGATATTACATCGTCGGAGCGGACAGTACGCTCCCTTCCATTGGCTGTAACGCCCCGAAATCCGGAATGCCCGGCACGTGACGTTATGCCGTCATAGACCCAGTCCATGACAAGGCTAAA
>JAOVYX010019209.1:5157-18862 GCA_035668315.1 Drosera spatulata
CACTTACCCGAAGGCTAAGCCGAGACAAGTTAGGATATGCTTTGAGCAAAGAAGCCATCCTGAAAACATCAAATCTCACATTTCCTTCAAAATGCAAACTCAGATCCGTAACACTGCAGAAGGTTGGTAAGTGATCGGGTAAGCACCGAAACAAATCGGCCTTTGAGGCCAAGGAGACTACGCCCAACAACGGAAGGTTCCTCCAAGCATTGGTGAAAAAGGAACTAGCACCACCAGCATCTATATTAGCGATCCAATTGCGCAACTTAGGAGCTCCAACAAAATCCCACGTGAAATTAGTATTTCTGAATGTAAAGGTGGTGAGATTGATGTTGTCGCGCATATGAAGCTCCTTGATCCCGGGGCAGAAGGAGATCCCTAGAGACTGAAGAGCGTGCATGGAGTTAAGGGTCAACCTCTTGGGCAGGGAACAATGGAAGAAATCCAAGGTCTCGACATTGACAAGACAGGAAAGCATGGTGCCGACGTCGTAGTTCCTCAAAGGGACATGTGTCAAGCACAAGGTGCGGATACGGCGAGAACCTAATCTTTGCTTATTGGAGAAAAATTCCGGTCCCAAATTGCAGGAGGACAGATGCAGGCTCCGGAGACTGTAATCGAGAAGGCCAGTGACACGGTTCCCCGAATAGCTTGAGATGACAAACTTGGTATGGATGCAACTCAAACGGCAGTCCTCCTCCTTGTAAGGTCTCTGATTCCGGGAATCGGAGTGTCTGCACAGCAAGCAGAGACGCAACTCCTCAACCTTTAGGTCTCTGATGGCGAAATCCACCCATCGATGGATATCCATAGCGAAACCAGGTCGAAAGCAGAATTTTACCTCGAACAAACGAACCTTGGAGGAGGATCCGTGACAGAGGATACATCTAGCGAAGAAATCGAGGAATTGGTGCACTGCTTTCACAAATTTCTTCCGTCGAGTAACGGCAGGGTCGCCGCGTCTGCAGGGACACTCCTCCTTGGACGAATCGGAATCGGAATCCGAATCGGAATCATCGAACATGTTTTCCCAATCAAAACAGAGCCGACGCTTACCTTGGAGCAAATAGGACACCAAGAGATCTTTCCATCTGCTTGATATCGCCGTCAATCGGACGCCGTCTCTAAGGGTCAATCTGGAGAGGATCGAATGCACGATCTCGTTCGGCAATCGGCTTAACATGTCCACCGGCAGTGAGAAATCGCCGTCTCCAGGAGACAACTTCGGCCGACGCCAGATCTGTGATCCCTCCGATTCCATCTTCCTTTTCTCTGTCGCCGCCATGGCCATCGATCTCTCTCTCTCTCCCCTTTCCGTTTCTACGATGAGATCACAGAATTGGTTTCAACCCTAACCCCGAGTTTTATACTTCCCGAGTGTTTGTCGATGCCAAATCTGGTTTGCGTCGTGGACTCACAATAATGAAATTTCATTTGTATCATAGTAGTGACGATAAATTATTATAATGTCAATAAAATTTTAAAATAATTAAATGTTATGACATATAAATATTTGAAATATCATATTTTAAAATAATATTTTTATATGTTTTGGAGACAATGCAAGATTATGATGATATTTTTATTTTTTTAATTTATTTTTGTTATTATTTAGAATTTTTTTATGTAAAGATAGAATTATGATGCATAGATGTGTATTAAATTAAAAAATTAGATGATTTATCGTTTGTCATCGTAATAGCTCAACATAAAATTGATTCGACACGTAAAATTAAATTTTTACGATGTACTAAGTTAATAACGGATCATCTTGGATAACTGTGTATATAAAAAATAATATATTTTAAATTTTTCTTTTGATTTTTAGGAATTTTTTTATTAACTTTAGATATTTTATTTTTATTTTTTCATTTTAATATTTTGTAATTTTTTTTCTTTTAATTTATTGATTTTGATATTGCATAAATTTCTGTTTTCTTCCTATACGTCTGGAGAAGATACGAGATTGTTGTGATATTTTTATTTTTTAATTTATTTTTGCTATTATGTAGAATTTTATTTAAAGTAAAGATAAAATCATGGTGAATAGATATGTATTACATTAAAATATTAAATGATTTGTCGTTTTTCATCGTAATGGTTTGACATAAAATTAATTTCGACATTAAAAAAAAGTGTAATTAGATATATATATATAAAAAGGCTAATATACTTTTTACAGTATTTTTTTATTTTCTGAGTTTTACTATTATTTTTATATGTTTTGTTTTGTTTTTATTTTTTGATATTAATATTTTGAAATTTTTGTTTGAATTTTTATTTTATTTTTTTATTTATTCATTTTGATATTTTGTAAATGTTATTTTCTTTCTATATTTCTGAAGACGATGCAAGATTTAGATTAGATTATGTAGGGTTTAACTCAATAATTAAAAACAGTTTCAATTATCTTGAATAAATAAGAAAGTAAAAAGCTTTGAAAAATTTACCCTGATTGGATAGCACCCATGAATATTCATTAACAAACATATCATATCTAATAACTAATCCAAAACATTATGTTAACTCTAGTTCTTTTAGAATATACTGTATCTTCAGTTCTTCATTCGGATCAAATTTATCATAATCTCTTTGAATATATTAACTCTAGTCTTCTTAAATATGAAACATTACTTTGTTGATGGAATATATGAATTTAAAGATTTTTTTTGTTTGTTTTAACCTTTTTAATAACAATCGAATGAAATATCTAAGTAGATTAGTTGTAAAATTTAAAATTGGCTCACCCGAATAAATCAATATTACTGAGATTTAAGTAAAAAGAATGACAGATCACCGACGCGAAAAAAAAACCAGCCTTTTTTGTTCCAATCAAACCCAACTCAATTCAATCCCGAAAATTTGAATCTCTTCCCAAATCTGACCGTTGCGAAACTCAATTGAATTTCGAAAATCTGAATCTCTCCTCAAATTTAACCGTTGCTAAACCCAATACAATGTCCAAAATTTGAATATTTTTCCAAATCTAATCGCTTGCAAACTTCCAAAGCTTGAGTCGTGACCCGATTTCTCTTCTTGATTTCTTTCCAAATTCCAAAACCATGATTTCTTTGCTGCAATGTCGTCCATTACAAATCCCAATCGAAGAAGAAGTCGCCAAAACAAATACCTTTTCTGCGTGGATGCCGGAGATTGCTATCCAAGTTGCGAATATCATCGTGTTTTTCCAAGATCGAGTATGGCGGACTTCCAAATGATCACTCAATTGATCCCCAAAGACAAGTTCATAGACCTATTGGATCATGGCAAGAACACCGATGAAATGGAATTCATAGCGAGGAATTTCTTGTATGTCGTCGAGGAAGATGCTAGAGACCCTATTGGGAGAGCCCTTGGGACCAAGTTGAAGTTGGATAAAGAATTGATGGATTGAAGGATCTTCTCCTTGTCTTTCTCGATCATGGCATTCAAGGAACAATGGTTCCAAATGCCGTTCGGGTAGCGGCCGAGGACATCTTATTCGGCCCGGATGTTGGGGAGGACGGGGGGATGGTGATGATGAGGAAGTGGCTGAGCATGGTGATGATGAGGAGGCGGCTGAGCATGGTGGTGATGATGATGATAATCCTAATATTTGATCAAGATGGGATGGCTTGTGGGTGTTTCGTTTTGGGTTTTCCTTGTTGGGTTTCTGGTGATATTTTTTTTGGGCTTGCTGCCATGGTGAACAATCATTATCTGGGTTTCCAATTTTGGTGATGAAGATGCTTTATTTTGGGTTTCTGAAATGTTAAGGGGGTGATGGGCGGGTCTGAAGATGCCAAGGATTTTGGGAGGTTTTTGGGGAATCTCTCTAGGTTTTTGGGGGAAATCTTGAGATGAGTTTTTGGGGATATTTTCATATGTGACTCGGTGGTGTTCGGCTTGTTGTGTCTTGGTCGTGGTTTTGATTTTTTGGAGGACGTTGGGAGTATATGGTGAAGTGATTAGGGATGCTGATTATGGTGAAGTGTTTAGATGAAGTTGTTTTTTTTTAGGGTTCCTGAAGTGAGTTTTTGGGTTTGTGAAATGTCGGGGGGTGGTGGGAGGTCTGGAGATGCCGAGGGAGTCTTGAGTTTTGGGAGGTTTTCGGGGGAATCTCTAGGTTTTTGGGGGAATCTTGAGGTGAGATTTTTGGGGTGTTTTTATATGTGGCTTGGTGGTGTTCGGCTTGTTGTGTCTTTGTTGTGGTTTCAATCGTTTGGAGGACGTTGAGAGTGTATGGTGAAGTGTTTAGGGATGCTGATTTGTGCTCGTGCTCGTGTGGTGAGGTTCCGATCAAGGTTAGGCCCTCATACCAGAAGAGTCGATGTTTGCCATTGTTTCACAGGCTCATACATGTTGAAAACGTGTGCCTCAAATCCGCGTGGCTTGTCCGTGTTTCCTTCGTGGCCTTCCGTGTTTGCTTCTGTGTTTAAGAAGAATAGGAGAGGTTGGTTGAGGAAGATGAGACGCAGAGAGGAAGAGCGGGGAGAGCAGTGAGTGGCAGGGAAGGAGAGAAAGAGTGGTGCGGATAAGGAGAAGTGGAGAAATCGATATACATATTTAAAAACACATTGAGGGTTTAAGAGAATTGTTTTAGAGATTATTATTTCTATCCCATATTGTGAGATTCTCAATATTTTGGGTGTACCTTCTTTTTTGTATTTCCTCATTTGACTAGTGGATTCTTCGTCATCGGCGACCGCCCGTGGTTTTTTTCGCAAGGGTTTTCACGTAAAAATCTTTATCTCATTTATTTTATGCACTCGTTATTATTTGTGTTTATAATTTACAGACCCGTTCGTAACAAACTGGTATCAGAGCTTGAAACGTTTCAATCCTTATTTCCTATACCGGGTTCGCTCATGTAGGTTTAGGAACGAACGTTGTTAAGCTTGGGATTTAAGTTATATTTTTTTTTTTGCAGGTTAGTTTCTTACGTTTTTTTTCCACAAAAACTAATTTTCCCCTCGGATGAACAGTGCTCGAACATTGTTTAAACAATACAGTGAACAGTGTACGGACATAGACACTTTTTATACAGTGTTCCGGTGAACAATGTTCCGGCAGGAACAGTACGGCTTTATAGTAGAAACAGTGTTCTGGAAGGGGTTGATAAATTACCGACAGAAATGAAAGACAAAGATAAGATGGAGATGGATAAGAAGACACGTACGTCTATACAGCTGTGTCTTTCTAACGACGTTCTTCCGAACGTCCTAGAGGAAAAGTCTGCAAAGACTTTTTGGGATAAACTGTCGAGCTTATACATGAGCAAATTGACAGCGTCTCCATTCTTTCAAAATGAAATAATCCACTATCTCATTGGAAAAGCACTTGACGGAGTTTCAGACTATTCTTGTTGGTCTGAAAAATGTTAGAGTCACCATCGATGATGAAAAAACGACGATCATTCTGTTGTGTTCTCTTCCTAGTAGTTATGAGGTCTTGGTGAATACAATGATTCATAGTAGAGATTCTTTGTCACTGCAAGACGTTAAGACATCTTTGACCAGTAACCAGCTGAGACAGCAGCTCTCGGAATCGTCCAGACCCTCAAACTCTGATGATGCGTTATTCATCAGAGGGAGATAGGATCTAAGACAACAGGATAAGTTCTGAGACCGATGTAAGAGTAAAAACTCGAAGAAATCCGACTCTTGTCGCTATTGTCATCAGAAGGGACATTGGAAGAACGAATATCCTAAACTAAAGAATAAGCAGAAGAAGGAGGAAGCCACAACCGCTGGTATTGTCGAGATCCAGACAGTCTCGACCGTTCTTACATCCGTCGTAGAGTCCTTGGTAGCATCCACTTCAAAGTGGGTGATGGATTCCGGTTGTACCTTTCACATTTGTCCATATCGGGAATGGTTCGTCATAGTTGCTGAGTCCGATGACGGCGTAATTCTTATGGGCAACAATGTTTCCTGTAAAATTCTTGGTGTGCGAGATGTTCGTATACGGATGTGGGATATGGTGTTATACGAACTTTGAAAGATATTCATTATGTTCCAGCTGTGAGGCGGAATCTTATCTCTTTGGGTTTGAAAGATATTCATTATGTTCCAGCTGTGAGGCGGAATCTTATCTCTTTGGGTTTCCTTGATCCTGAAGAATGTTCCTATCATTTTCAGGATGGGGACATGGAGCTTAAGGAGAACCGTTCGGTGACTATGAAGACTCTACTTCGCGTTGGATTGTATTATTTGGTCGGCGCAACGCAGGATGAAGTTACAGCTATTATAAATTCATTGTCCGTCCGTGATGGTGAGGCTACTTCTGAGATGAAGGTGTGGCATATGTGGTTTGGGCATATGGCCAATCGGGGGATGAATGTTCTGAGTTCAGCAGGTTTGCTCGGAGGATTGAAGACATAGAAGCTCGGGTTCTGCGAGGGCTGTGCTCTCGGCAAGTAGAAAAGTGTCGTTTGGAGGTGCGGTGCACAGAACGAAGAGGACACTCGACTACATTCACTCAGATTTGTGGGGGCCATCTCCGTATGCTTCGATGGTAGGTAAAAAATATTTTTTAACCTTCATCGATGAATACTCCCGTTATGTCTGGATATATTTCTTGAAAGAGAATTCTGAGACATTCAAGGAATGATTGAAGTTGATTGAAACGCAAACTGGCAGGCAGATCAAGAGCTTTCGAACCGACAATGGGATGAAATCTGTGAACAAGCAATTTCTGAAGTTCTCCAAGGACAAAGGCATTGTGAAGCATCGTACTGTCACTTACACACCTCAGCACAATGGGATAGCAGAACGCATGAACCGGACGCTCATGAAGCGGGTTCGATGTATGATGATTGGAGCCGGACTGAAGGAGTGGTTTTGGGGTGAAGCAGTTATGACGGCCTTTTATCTGATAAGCAGGTCACCCTCCTCAGCATTATCGATGAAAACACCATATGAGGCTTGGTGTGGTAAGCCCGCTGATTACTCTAACCTTCGTGTTTTCGGTTGTCTTGCATATTGTCTTGTCAGTGAAGGAAAGTTACAGCTTAGGGCCAAGAAGGCCATCTTTCTTGGATATCAATAAGGTGTGAAGGGATACAGATTGTACTTTACTGATCCATCATCATCTAAGATCATCATCAGCAGAGATGTCACATTTGACGAGGAGTCGATGTTAGCCAAGAAGGTTGGACAATAAGGGAGTATTCATTAACAGGTAGAGGAGACATGAGCAGTCGAGAGATCGATATTTGAGGTGGAGCATCAGGATGAGGGATCCTCAGATTCAATTCCCACTGATGTTTTGTAGCCAGTTCAAGAAGTAAAAGATCCATGAGTGGAATCATTAGTATCAGATTCAGTCTAGGTGGGACCCACTCTACAGTAGTATCAACTTAGCCGTGACAGAAAACGACGTGAAATCAGACCCCCAATTCGATATGGCTATTCAGTTTTGGTGGCATATGCACACATTGTTAGCGAGACGGTTAAGAATGAGCCTTTGTCATTCAGGGAGGCCGTCGGTAGTTCGGAATGTGCCCAGTGGACTGCAGCTATGGAAGAGGAACTAGAGTCTCTTCATAAGAACAACACTTGGACTCTAATTCACTTGCATAAAGGAAAGCACACCGTAGGGTACAAATGGATGTTCAAAAAGAAGGAAACAGGCGATGATGGCAATGTGAGATTCAAGGCCAGATTGATGATTAAGGGTTTCACTCAGAAGGAAGGTATTGACTATACTAAAGTTTTTTTTCCTATAGTCAGACATACTTCTATTCGAGTTCTTCTAGCTTTGGTTGCTAAGTTCGACCTTGAACTTGAGCAAATGGATGTGAAGACGTCGTTCTTACATGATGAGCTAGAAGAGGAGATCTATATGCGCCAGCCAGAGGGTTTTTTATTGTCAGGAATGGAAGACCGAGTCTGTCTTCTGAAAAAATTATTGTACGGATTGAAGCAGTCGTCCCGACAATGGTATCACGGGTTTGACACCTTTATGATAAGTATTGGATACACACGAAGCTCGTACAATCAGTGTGTGTATCATCAGCAACAACCTGATGGGAGTCAGGTATATCTTTTACTCTATGTAGATGATATGCTGATTGCTGGTAGAGGCAAAGGGACTGTTGACAGGTTGAAGACGCAACTCAGTAGTGAGTTCGATATGATGGATCTCGGCCCAACAAAGAAGATCTTGGGCATGGAGATCGAGCAGGATAGGAAGCATGGGATCTTAACCTTGAGCCAGAAGAAGTATTTTGAGAAGGTTCCAAATCGATTTGGCATGAAAGATGTCAAATCAGTTTCTACTCCCTTAATCGCGCCCTTCAAACTATCTCTGGAGCTCTCACCGAAGACTGAGGACAAGGTGAGGAGTATGACCTCAGTGCCATATGCGAGTGCAGTTGGATCCCTGATGTACTTCATGGTATGCACTCGACCCGATTTATCACAAGCTGTGTCAGTAGTCAGTTGTTATATGGGCAGACCTGGTAGAGGTCACTGGCAGGCCGTGAAATAGATCCTTAGATATCTCAAAGGTTCATCGGGATTGAGCCTCGTCTACGATGCAAGGCGAGGTGGAGGAAGCAACAATGTTGAAGGGTTATCAGATTCAGAGTATGCTGAAGATCTGGATCGTCGGAGGTCATTTACAGGATATGTATTCACTTTCTGTGGTGAACCAATTTCTTAGAAGGCAATTTTGCAGTATACTGTAGCATTGAGTACTACAAAAGCTGAGTTCATGGCTGTTGCGTCAGCTGTGAAGAAAGCAATTTGACTGAGGAATTTGGCTTCTGATTTAGGTCTGAAAGAAGATAGCACAGCGGTTCATTGTAATAGTTTATCAGCCATTCATCTCACTCGTGACTAGATACATCATGAGAGAATTAAGCACATTGACATCCGGTATTACTTCGTACGGGGCGTTAAAGATGTCAAGGCGATTAAGATTGTGACTACTGATAATCCAGAAAATATATTGACGAAACCAGTTTCTGTGTCAAAGTTTGTGGAGTACAGGTAGACTCGTTCGAAGTCTAGGTGGAGGTTGCTCGACGATAATAAAGTTGATTTGAGTCAAGGTGAAGATTTGTTAAAAACGTGCGCCTCAAATCCGCGTTCTTCTCCGTATGATGTCCGCGTAGCTTGTCCGTATTCGCTCCGTGGCCTTCCGTGTTTGGTTTTGTGTATAAGAAGAAGAGGAGAGGCTGGCTGAGAAAGATGAGGCCGGAAAGGAAGAGCGAGGAGAGCAGTGAGTGGCAGGGAAGGAGAGGAAGAGTGGTGCGGATAAGGAGAAGTGGAGAAATCCATATACATACATAAAACCACATTGAGGGTTTAAGGGATTTATTTTAGAGATTATTATCTCTATCTCTTATGGTGAGATTCTTAATATTTTGGGTGTAGTTCTTTTTTTTATTTTCTCATTTGACTAGTGGATTCTTCGTCATCGGCGACTGTCCGTGGTTTTTCCCGTAAGGGTTTTCACGTAAAAATCTTTGTCTTATTTATTTTATGCACTCGTTATTGTTTGTGTTTATAATTTACAGATCCGTTCGTAACAATACATCATCCCCTGGCGCCGATGCTGATCACGAAACTTTGATTTGGCTGATGCTCTTTATACGAATTCGTTTACCCTTGTGATTTTTTTGTGTTTGGGTTGTTGGATTTCCAGGAGTTCTTTGCATCGACCTTTTGCTGCTCTTCTGCAGATATTGTCATGCAAGGCCAGGCCGATAGCTTGTTTGTTGGCCACTGATAGTAGAACAAAATTGGCTTCAGCGCCAATTAGCAATTTAACTTCTGATATTGGCTATTCAACTTGCTATCCTATTTCTTGGATCTTGTTTTGTGAAGTTAATGGCGTCGCCTGTTCCATTGCTAAATTTGCTACAGAGACAGTTTAATCGCCGGATTCTAGATCTGGTAACCCAGCATTCTGATGCGACGAACGGGCAAGGAACTGGCGAGGAATAAATCATATTTTCCTTATAGTCGTCTGTTCATGGATCTGTATTTCTGGAAATTTGGTCCGGTACTCTTAGGATGTTTCGTCGCTATTTGGTCTGAATGGTCGCAATGGTTCATCAAGGTTGCTAGGGGAAAAACAACAGTAACAAAGAGGGTAAATGGAGGTTAGGCTGGCAACCTCAGGATGCAATTCCTGTCAGTCCTCCGGCATGGCCAAGAGGCGCCGTATTGCAATTAGTTTTCTTTTCCATACAATTTCATTGGGATATTTGTGACTCAACATTCTACGTTACAAAGGAGGCTAAATGTGTTTCACGTCCCTGCGATTCAGTAACAAAGTTTTCACGTCCCTTCGATTCAGTGACAAAGTCCAGGCTTCTCTACAGCACTTAAATCATGGGTTTCATGTGCATAACCTAAATACTTCTAACTGATATTTGCATGTGCTGTACTTTATTGGCTCTTCCTTTCAGGTCAGTTCCCTAGCTAGCGCCCAACGCACACAGGCGAATTAAAATGCTAGCGTATATGAGCTGCCTGCTTGTTACTATTATTTGTTTTCCCACACGAATCTTATTTTCCGAGCAGATGCATACCTGATAAAATGCAGGACTGACTCTTTTCTGCATGGCCAAGCTGTTTTGTGTGTCAGCAAATGACAACTGTAATTTTGTTCTCTTTCTGCTGTAACAAATTAATTACGTTCCAACGTCATCTTGTGGAAAGCTAGCCCCTGCATCCAGAAGCTCGAACTATTGTAACAAGAGGTCGGCATGGAAAGGAATTCACTTCTCCAGTGTGCCATTTCATACTCTGAGATCTATGTATGACAGCATGTTTGACTTTAAAGTTCAGCTATCCATACATACCAGGTTAAAATTACTGACGAAAAGGATAAACCCAGTCCATGAGAGTTGTTGATTCGGAGGTGATATGCAGAAGACATACTAACTAATTAATAACAATAGTTACCATCAGTACCATCACGTCAAAAGTCATTGTAAATCCTAAGTATAACCGACAGCGGCGAGCTATGACAAAGCGTGTGTGCATCAGGAGCGTTCAGCATCACATAGTGGTCACATACGGATCGATTCAAATAGTGTAAAGAGCCCCAATTAATCAACACCAGTTAATATCAAATGACCTGAAACAGGAAAAACTTTATCTTAAAAGCAAGAGAGTCTCTTTTTTTCCTCAAGATGTTAAAAGCATGACAAGAGCAAGACAATCACCAGTTACATATCATGGGGTTAGGGTTTTGCCTTTAGTGGTTATCAATCTTAATCAATTATCCAAAGTCCAAAAAATATCCAAATATTACACTGTTTGGGTACCCTTTTAGGCACTTTATATGGTACTGAACTTGAAAAAGCTAGAAAAAAGAAGCACAGGAATTAATGGTGGGAAATGCAATGCATTCCACTGGTTTATGTTCCCTGATGATCATAGGCCTAGCCATATATACAGTAGTCTAGTTTTTAGAGCTCATGGCTTTTCCTGTCGAAAATGCCTCATCAATCATCGTAGGATAACTAACTCCAATAATTCTGTCAAGATAAGAGTTTAAAAAAGTATCCGGGAGATTAGTCGAGTTACGCGCGAACTGGTCCGGACATCCTCGTCACAAAAAAAAAAAAGACGATAGATATGTTATCTCGTTCAATCTTAAATAGAGATATATTGTTTTCTAGATACCATCAACCATCATCATCTTGGAAACAAATATGTCATGCCACAATTGTAGTGTTTTTCTAGTCCTGAGAGTTTTCTATCTCTGCTTCTTCAATAAGCTCTTGAAAACGTGGATTACTTTTATAGCTCACAAATGATAGTATTTTGAATAGCTCTATGTTGTAAAGTACTGATAAGCAGAATATTAGGAGGTTATGTGAACCCCGACACGTTAGTGATGGACTACCATCAAAAGTGGAAAAAACTCCACCATAGGAAGTCCGGAAAAGGTTAACGAACAAATCTAGGCCGGTGACCGGCAATACTAAATCCATGAAATCGCATTATAAGTGACGAGATTATCTACAGGGCGAAAAACACGAGACGCATCTACGAGTTCTGAAGCAAGTTACGTGGTTAATTATATGCTGTTAGCACTCTAGGTTTGGGATCTCAAAGCACTAGCTCATCAAACAGCTTACTAACTATAAAAGGTAAATCCAGTTCCATGATATACTAGTACTGATACTACATTTAGAAAAACACAATGCACTCAGAAGTCATTTTCTTCGAAGAAAAAATTTCTTACAAATGTCACGTGAGTGTTAGGCTTGCGTCTCTTAGGCTTGCGTCTCAATCCTGGACTAATGATCGTAATGACCACTAATACATCATCGACAGAGTTGTTCAATCTTTATCCAACCAACTACGTTACACTATAAGCTCATCATGTTAGATTTAATCTTTAAATCTCCCTGTGTGGGTTATATTAATTATTGTTGGGCTAATTAATTGGTCTAATAAAGTGAGACGATGTGCTCTTGTTTTAGTCTAATATAGGGCCGGTTAGAGTGGGTTGAGTAGATATTTATTGTCTCGTGATAAGAAGACCCAATAATTGCTACATCTATATATATCAAGTAGATCACCTTTCCTAACCCTAAGTATGCTATATATGATGACTCATCTACACCGACCGTCAAGGGCATTAGGAAAGTGAAGCCTGTTAACGTTGTTTATTCGTGATCTAGTTTTACAGATGTAATCAATTTAATCGCGTGCTCTTCGTAAGTAATTTCCATTGCGCATCATAACGATAACGGTACACGTACGATTGTTTTCATCTCTGTTTGGTATTATAGATTTATCTATGACGATCTTATGATCGGATTTGCCTACACATCAAGCAAGCAAAGCTACACCGAACAAATGAAGATTACTTTCGATCACCTAACATGTAGCACGCACGATGATGTGCACATCTTATCATTTACCACGACGAGTAAGTTTCACTTTTTTAAGTTCCCTACATGTTTGATGATAAGAGTTGCGTATTGATTGAATGCGCATATAAGTCAGTACATGTAGAAGGTAAACAAAACAAAAAGGACAAGTTGTTCAATTCGAACAACATATGGTACTGACAAAAGCATATAAAGTAAACGAACAAGAAACAATCATAGAGAAGAAAACAGACGGTTATGCAAAAGTACTGTTCAAAATATTGATGTGAAAGATTCCATATTTTAAGTTCAATGAACATTATTGGATGCATTGGCCAATTCCAATGTCTGATCAATAAACCCTTTTTATGTTAGGAGCGAAAGAGGACACTGATAAGAAAACACAGGTTGATAGTGCGTTACCCTTTTGAGGTTTTCGATCGGTCGTTGAAACGCGACGACCCCTGCACTTGCTGGGTCGAATTCAGGTTGAGTTCAGCTATTAATTGCTTCACAATATATGCTTTGCACGATCCATCGAACATGCGTCGATGGCCAGAAGAGCAAAGGATGATCATCAAAGGGGAGAATCAACTTGTCGCAGACAGAATAATTCATGCATAAAAGTGTGTCGAAAGCTCTTGCATATGATGATGAACAAGCCAAAGAAAAATAATTCAGAAAGTTCTCCTTCACTATGACCTTTCAGGTTCCAAAGATTCTCGTGAGTGAAATACGTAAATACTTCCATTCATTATCATAGTTTGGTCGACTGCCCAACATGAACGTAGGATTACTACACAAACTTATATCGGCTATGGCCTGTTAGCATCGTAAACTAAAAACAGTATATGCCCACTGGCTTATAGAACCTCTCGA
>JAOVYX010019210.1:0-18860 GCA_035668315.1 Drosera spatulata
AATAGAACGAAATATGGATAAAAATAGACTGATAACAATCAAACGAGGGAGCGAGTTTTAAAATATTCCTTTTCCACGGAATTCCTTTTTTCCACAAAAATCCTTTTCCACCGAATTCCTGTACACAATCACGCGGTTTGAAAATGTCCACGCACGCACGACCAGCTCATCAATTCTATTCATCCAATCTCCATCAGATCCACTTCCTCACCTACCTCCCCACTTCCTCTCCTACCTCCCCACTTTCTCTCTCACCTCCCCATTTTCATCTCTACATCACCTACCACCAGCATCTCAGCTACATTTCCACCATCCTCGCACCATTATCATCATCATCTTCAGATTCAACAGCATAGCAGTGACGGGATAAAAGGTTTGACGTGTCAGTTGACGGCGGTCAACAGCAGCAGGGATAGCAGGAAGTAGAGGATAAGGAACACATCGAGGAAAACGAACATTTGAGATAATCTAACCCGTATGAGACGTTTACTTTCGTTCCTGAACTAGATTCTGTTCGTGCATATTGAGATCTTGTTTATGATGAAATATTATCGTTTAGTCATGTGAAAGATGGTTCTAAACATGGTTCCACCCATTGGGTATACATAAATAACAGATCTTAGAAAGGTATTTGAAGATTGAGCTCACCTAAATTCCAGTATGATTCGACTAAAAACCGTGAGAAACTATTGTTGGGATTTTGAGATGAGTATGAGAATTTGAGCTCTCAATCTCTTTGAATATGTTGGATATTGATGAAATCGAAGAGGGATGTATCATAGATTTTCTCACTCAATGAAAAAGACCTGCAGATAGATTGGTTGCGAAAGTGTTCGACGAAATACCAGAGGGCTCTGTCTTGAGGACAGAATGCCCCGGAGTATTATTCGTCAAAGGAGCGGGACCCCCGTCCTTGATGAGCGTAGCGCACATTCGTCATGAAGGAATAATCTAAATGTGTATATGTGATACATGGACCTTGCGTATAGAAATGGACATTTATTAAACACGTATGAACAACGCTAGGTGAGAAATCATCATAACACGAGCCTAACAAAACACTTAAACGAATGTGGGATTTACCCTGTGGAACATACGAATAAACGGATTGCAACCAAAGATGAACATTATACTTGGTTTACGAACTATCAAGTCTTTTGCCATGCCTTACTGAAAGTGTTTGGAGATCGAGCTCGGCACTGCCATAATCTCCCTTTGCTCAAATTATCATAAGGAAGGTTGAACGTGGTGTCCCTTCTTAAAAATTCTTATCGAATGTCAAATGAAAGTCATCAAGATCAAACTCTAGCCAATCTTCTTGAGTCATCGTCACGGGTGAACTGAAGTAACTAGGGAGGGTTGGGCATCCCCCATCCTCTTAGCATGCATGCAGCGGCTTCAAATGTCGAACGTGGCGCGGCCACCGGTTACTCTCTCCAGGGAGGCCTAAACATATCCTAACGAGGAGCGAATAGAGCCCGTTGGAAGTGCACTTTACCCATTAAAGTGTAAGGCGACGTACAATCTCGGCACGTACGCATCGAATCAACGGATTCTTATAGTCCGTTTGACGATTGACAAGTCTTGAATTCAGAGTCTCTCTTTTGAAAGCTCTCGAGTCATGGGCCCTACTGACAAAAACAAAGTATAAGAAACGAGAAATCACACAAATACTTATGCGCAGTATGGCATAGTATAAATGATTTACTGGTATTCATCGATTCGCCATAGTCGGGGGAGTACCCTACAAATGTGAGGCATATACTCTAGATTACTGAGTTTCATGCTCACGGGTTATGTATTCTGTTTGCAGGTGAGATACCAGACGACCAGTGAGGACGATAACTGCTTTATGTATTTCGGGAAATAATATGATGAAACCTGTAGACATTTTGGATATGTAATAAATGCCAAGTACTAATCATGTCGTCAAACTATGTAACTAAATAGTTTCCGCACTTATGATGTAACATGACTTGTATTAACTGAGCAGGTTGAATTGAAGTATCGCAGGTATTTTTCTTGACTCTCGGTACCTCTAGACCCGTTTGGTTTAGTTAGTCTTGTCATGAACCGGGTTCGTGACGGCATATTGCCATGTGTCCTATCAACAGAGCTCGGGACGTTATAAAAACAGAGCGATTAAAATTGACATTGCTCAATTCAATACCTTCGAGATTTGCTCTCTCGTTTTCACATCTAGCAGCTAGCTTCACTCTATCAAAAAAACACAAAATTTTCACAACAAAAATCGTTTAACATTTGATCAACATTATTCCTCTTAGACATTTCGTCGAAAACCTTCCTTGCATCCCCCACATTTCGCGTATAAATCCACTTGAAAATCCCATGAACCTATCAAACATTGGATCGCAGAGAAACAAAGAAACAATCTCAGACAACTTCCTGGTTTCATCAATGAAAAAAACATATCACAAATTAAACATAAAAACACACGAGATCAAAAAAAAGAATCGAAACAGCTATGAAAATCCGGTCATATACGAGAGCAACTCAATGTGAGATCCACTGGATAAAGCGATGGCAAAGTAATCGCGATCTTTTACCGATACCTCGGAGATATACTCAACCAAAACCTAGCAAGAATCCTTATAGAGGATGTGGGGAGGGCGGATGTGGAGACGAAGAGGAAGGAGAGGGAAAATAGGAGCAGGAGGAGAAGGAGAATGAGAAGGAAGATGAGATTATGAGAAGAGGAAAAAGAAACGTTCAAATTATATGTTTTGATAAATTAAATCCCACATGGATGTTTTTAGAATTAATTTTTCAAAAATGTATGTTTGGATAAATTTCTGTAGAAAAAAAAAACACTGCATTTATTATGAGACGAAAAGAGTATTTTTAGATTTTACAAAATAAAAATAAAAATCATACATATTTTGGGACAACCCCAAATAATAAAATATAGGAGTAGCTTGTATTTTGAAACAGACGAAGTATATAACATCAATGATGGTGCTAAAAATTATTCCCTCCGTTTGAAAATATAGAAACCCTATATCATGTGATTGCGTGTTAGACAACAATCAGATGTTTTTGGCTTTCCTGGGGTTTGAAAATTCATTATCTTTTGGTTGGTTGTATACATGTACACTTGTTAGGTTGATTGAAATAATTTGATCGTATGAACAAAGCGACACCAAGACTAGTCGCACAAATTTATCATAATTTATCTTCAATCATTCGTTAAGAATGAGTTCCTTACGAATAATCGATTGAGTGATAAATAATTTCTTTCTCAATCATTTAATAAGTCTTTCAACATATTCTGATGAAATAGTCTCCCCAATTCACCTTGAATCGGCTCCAAAAAAACATTTTTTTTAAGAATCGTCCAACAGCTTTGTGAGCCATCAATTAAGGCCGAGGGTAATCGATTTGATCATATTTATTTCAGCTTTCAGAAAGAATAATCAAACTATGCTGCTGTCTATGTAGTAGTGCTAAACAAAGCCTTCAAAGTATTAGGGGCTGCTCCATCCCAGAACAACTGAGCATATTGCTGGTTAGCCTTTTCAGTAGGATGAGCCGCGTCGAACCAAAGATAATCACTCGGGTGGCTGCACACCTGAAACTTCACCATCGGAGATCCGCACGTGAATGCTCCGTTATATGCCCCGCTGCCACAGCACGCTATCTTGCTTTGATTGAAACCTTCAATCAAGTAGATTAAGCATTAGTACTAACGAGTTGCATAACGAATGAAATTATCTTTATATGTCTGAGATCAGCCTAGCGAGGATGTTGATGTAACGAATGAAAATGACGTTATATGTAATATTGTACTCTATGAGACATATGTACCATGTCTTGTGTTGTAAACAACTCTGTTTGCAGCGGCGGAGTAGTAATCGAAGACAGAGTATTTGAATCCCGAGAGCTGGGTTTGGAGCTTCTGCGCAATTCCAAGGAAGACGGCATTGTGAGTCTTGGCTAGTGTTTGCGGATCTTTGACACAGTTGCCAACGTCTCCTGTGTAGAGTGCCTTAGTTGACGGCATACACCCTATAGGTCCTACATTCTGGAATGCAAATTTCCGTCCTCCTGTATTGTATATCGTCTTCCAACACAAATGTAGGAGGAGAGAAACACATTAGTCATCATAATCAAGGAAATTGAGTAGCTCATTTGTTACAAAGAATCAACTGCTAGCAGCAACACCAGGAGCTTAAAAACAGGCTTATTACAGTTGTTTTGGTGTGGTTCTCACTATGTCGTAGCTTTACAGAGTTGCACAGATGGATCGAGTGTAGAGAATCGGTCCGCCTGTTTTGCAACTTTATCATAAATTTGATGGCTGAATGTTCGAATCATGATGATGCCTATATCCTAATTTTGAACACATCAACCATCTTGTCATATATGATATCGGGCCAACACTTAATCCTTCACTATTTGTTGGCATTGGATAAGCAAGTATGTTCCATTTAAATTGTCAATTTGACCTCGAATGTTGGTTTTGGTCACAGAAGCATGAGCTTATACAATTAAACAATGAGAAAAGTGATTAAAGGTATGCATGTCTTACAGTGATATGAGCTGTAAGGTTGCCTAGCACTGTGGATATGTACTCTCTTTTATAAGAAGCTGAGAGAGCAGGCTTGTTGAGATTGGCTGTGACAAGGCTCACATAATCATTCCCTCCAATACTAAACAAATAAACTGCATTTCCCAATAGCTTGTTAGCCTCTGCTTCACCAATTTGGCTCTTCAATTTGGTCACCATCTCCTCAAAATAGTCCACCTGCATCTTCAGATTTATCTGCAAATTGCAAAGCCAACAAAAGGGTAAATCATCCCAAACGTTATATGGAACCAGAGAACTTAGAGCACAGTAGGGTCATTTTTCACATTGATTGAGCAGAAAACAAGGTGATGGTTTATAAGGAGGACAAAAGTTCAATTAGTCGAAACTCAAATCTTGCTTTTAAGCCGTGTGAACAGATACTGTAGAGTTCAAAACAGACAATATCTTGACATGAAAAGTGAACTGCAGAAGTCGCATCTTGATCTGATCCTATCAACTGGTAACAGAGCTCAAATGTTTCTACTTCATATCCTAAAGAATGAAGATAGAGAGCATTGACAAATTCAAGTATCCGCAAGCCAACACTTACAGTTCCAGGCCTAGTATCAACAAGAACACAAGCACCAGCAGATGCAAAATTAACCCCATCAGTATAGTTACTCAAACCAGGCTGCAAATACGGCGGCAACAGCGGGAGGTTGGCGAACTCTGCCACAAAATCCGGCAACACCCGACCGTTACAATATCTACCCGTTGGCTTACCAAAGAACGTCTCGCCGTAGGGCAAATATGTGGAGAGAGTTCCATGCTTGAAGTAACTGTTCATGCCAACATCATAGAGTGAGTCCCCAAATACGAAGAGTGCAACATGGTTATCAGGTATAACAACTGAATGTGCATTGTTTGTGAGGAGGAATAATGTTGAGATTAGAGCCAATGTGGCTAGATTGATTGCGGTTGCTTGGTGGCTTTTTGCCATAGCTTTGAGTAGTAAACGGCTCTTCGGTTTTGAGGATAAGATATGAGCTGAATTGAGCTTGGAGTTTGGGTTATTTATAGGCATCATTTGGTGCAGAAACTTGTGTGCTTTATTATAGGCATTTAATACTCGGTGCATCTGTTGGGCCGCCGCAGCAGGCGCCTTGTAGAAGAGATTATTTATTCACGACAAGATAGGAGTCATGATAATATTTGAAAGGGGAAATTGTTTTTATTGTAAGCAAAAGACAAAAAATACCTCATATAAAAAACAATTATGAAAATATCAAAAACTGTTATCATGGAAGTACCTCATATGTATTGATTAATGGGTGATTTTAGATCACGCGGGACACCTCATGACCAAGATCCTGATCACATAATTTAAATGATTGTTTATTAATGAGTTGATTTTTGTTGACACACAAATAAATTTGTAATATGGATGTCATATTTTAGAAGTCAATCTCTTAGCTTCAACCACTACGAAACATTAGTAACGATCGACACTACGGACACATCAAAACTATGTTTTGACAATGCAAGTAATATAAGCTTGTTTCTCACACTACGTTCAAGAAACAAAACTTCATTGATAGATACATTGTTAATTAGTCTTGTTTTTTATGAGTACACGCATTAATATAATATTACTCCACTAGTTTATCTACGAATGGAATCCATGTGCTCGCCCATCACCCTTTAAAGCTCCACGCAGAAAATGAGAACTGCTTTTGCTAGAAAATTCAGCCAATGGATACCGACATTAATATTCCTGTTTTCTTGAAGTGATTCTGTCTTCATAGTCTTTATTAGTATTACTATAAGCTTGTCTCTGCTATTTAGCTTCAACTTTACAGATATAGTTAAGCCGCCCCCACATAAAATGCATTGTGTTTGTAGTAAATACTCTGTTTGATTTCTACCCTTAGTTGAGTAATATTTTGAGTGTTATAAGACAATCAAACTTTGTTTTGTATATTTATTGTCGAGTTTAACATACATACTTTTACTATATGTATTATTTTTAAAAAAAATAAAATTTTTCAAAATACATACTATTAAATAATAAAAAATATGTCTTTTGCAATATAAAAACGACAAAGTAAATATAGGAGGAGCATGTCCAGTAGTATACAAAGCTCAGAATTCGACTCACGTGTGTCGTTGAAGGGAATTACTGGATGTAGCCAGCTAGCTCGGATCAACCTTATGTGGCTATAGCTTTACTTGTTTGACCACACGTGGGTTCTTTAAGGTTATTGCTTGAGCATTTCCTGGTTCACACCTTTTCACCTTTTTTATACTATTCCCTCCATCCTTGAAGATAATGTTAGGTGCTTCTTTCTAGAGAACAACTCCATAATCTTCATTTGCATTTCAATGTCTTAATGCTAGCTATAAATCTATGGACGATCTACCATTTATTGAATTTTTGATAGAATCGATATCACGATGTAATATGAGAGCTGGTTTTAGAGAAGTTGTTTAAGAGAAAAACAATAAGGTTAGAGATTCGACATTTAAGGATATCAGGAAATAATTTTTTCTTATAAAAATAAAAATAATATCTACATATATCATTGTATCTTATAAAATTATATTTTTCATATTATATATTTAACGAGATTATATGAATAACTTCCTTCGGACTTAGGAGGAAAAAGAGTGACAATAAAGGAAGGGCTCCAGCCCAGCATTGAAGTGGGGCAAAGAGAGGGGTTGCTCCTAGTTTTGAGTTGGGCCGAAGCCCACGAGGCACATGAGAAGGGGGGGAAAGGAAAAACATTGATTCTCTTTCCTAAATTGATGGCGAATAATACATGTAGGCCTACGTCACATTTCGTGCCTAATTTTTCCTTCTGTTTTTTTTCGGTCGACATGCCTAAGATTTTTAGTTGACGGATAAGTCCAATGTTTACGAATCACATTTCATTTATTCGGCCAACGCGTAAAGCTAGCCGCAAAATCACGGATGCACAGAAGTAGTCCTCGACTCGATTTGGAACAATGTACCAGAGGAAATGAGCCAAAGCCGGAAACAGTGAGCTAGTACTCGTCTTCATGGTCCCGAATCCCCTGATATAGCATTTGCTACAACAGGGAAACTGTACTCATGAAAAAATTCCCGGTTTTCCTAAAACAAAAATAAAAACATAAACATTTAAAAAATCTGAAAATAAAAGATAATTAGGAAATATAAACCCTAAATAACATTTTAAAAAAATCAACAAAAAAGAAACATTATTAAAAAATTAAACCCATAAAAATCAATACAAATACATAAAAACCAACCCTATAACTACCATCAATCAAAATCGTTGGATTTTTTGATCCAACGGTCCCAATCCTCGTTATAGGACTGGTACAGCAGAGGATCCCCACGCCATTTTCATTGGCATCCGATATGAATGCATACATAGTCGACAACTTAAGCTACTATAGTGATACACATCTACATGATCTATCAATACTATCATGGACCAACCTCACTCATAAGTCCACACAGTCTATACTAGTTCTTGGTCCAACACTACCATAACAGAAATGAACACAAATCATAAGACAATCAAAACAAATTTCTCTATAAATCCTCCAACGAATCCATTCATCCAGATTGGAACACTAGTGTCCGTACACTCATGGCTTCAGCTCCAAGCTCACTGCTCTCCATTGCCATGATCTTCTTCACTTCACTGCTAGTCACCCAATGCTCGAGGGCAGCCCAGACGGGGCAGAAACAGGTTCCGTTGTTCGTGTTTGGTGACTCGTTATTTGATCCTGGCAACAACAATTACCTGAATGGTACCAAGATGGGTCAGGCCACTTCTTTGCCTTATGGTGAGACCTTCTTCAAGCGCGCCACGGGCCGAATCTCCGACGGCAGGATCGTCCCTGATTTCGTCGGTAAGGGACTTGGAACACTAGATCTTGATTAGTAGGGATTGTAGGATTCAGATTCATGATGTTTGGTCATGCTTGATCGGATATCATATCGAGGAAATAATTCTATGGAAAGTTTGAATTCAGCGTAAAACCACAAGTACTATCATCATTCATCACTAGAATTGTGAACAAATTGACAATTGGCCACTCCAATACTCACTGTCAATTGATTTTGAGATGAACTTTAAAGGTTTCGTAAATTAGCCACCTACGTTCACGGATTGTGAACGAATTGATATTACTACAATGCAAGTTTAAGGGATTGAGTTCAGCTATATATATGACCAATGGGACTGAATCATGTTTGGTTTATGCAGCCGAGTTCTTCAGGCTTCCTCTTTGGAAACCTTACCTAGAGCCGGGACAACACAGGTTTGCTGGCGGTGCCAATTTCGCGTCTGGTGGTGCCGGTGTACTTTCACAGACTCACCCTGGCACGGTATGATCTCATTCTTTAAAGAATGGAATTGGTTGACTACAAGACTAATCGATATTTCTCGTGGAAGGGAACAAATAGTGTATACTGTATAAAGTTCCCTATAATTTTTCATTCATCATGTCGGTTCGTGAATATTCCAGATAAGCTTGAGAGAGCAGCTGAGCTACTTCAAGGATGTGGTAAGCACACTGAAACAGCAATTTGGCGAAGCTGAGACCAAAAGGAAGCTCATGAAAGCGGTCTACTTATTTAGCATGGGCGGCAATGACTACTTCAGCTTCTACTCTTCATATCCCAATGCATCCGAATCTGCTCGAAAGGAATACGTAAACATTGTTATTGGCAACTTAACAGAAGTCATCGAGGTACAACCTCGTCAACCGAAATGTTATTTCCACTCGATGATCAAGTGCATTGTTTTCGCTAATTGAGATTGAGTGATGTTTCGGTCTACAGGAAATATACCAGATTGGAGGGAGGAAAGTAGCGTTCCAGAATGTTGGAGCTTTGGGTTGTGTACCAATGAACAGGCAAAAGACTGCTGATGGAAGTTGCGCCGAAGAACCCAACGCATTGGCAAGAACCCATAACCAAGCTCTTGCGGAATCGTTGTTGAGTCTTGGGAGGCGATTACCAGGGTTCAAGTACTCAATATTCGACTACTACCATGCTATTCTCGATAGATGCAGCCACCCGGAAAAATATGGTATGTCCTCGCCATCACTGCTAACTGCCAAGTACATATAATTTCTCTTGTAATAATTCTAATGAATGTGGTCGATCTGAACTCTACGATGAAGGTTTCACAAACGCCACATCAGCATGCTACATCCGCAACTTTCCCGGCGAAAAGGCTACAAAAACATCACTATGCAGCGATCCTAGTAAATACGTCTGGTTCGATGGTGGCCACACCACCGAAGCTTGCAACTGGCAGCTGTCGAAGCTCATATGGAAAGGAAAGAACGACATCGTGAGTCCATACAATGTCAAACAATTGTACGAGCTGCTGTAATATCAGAGATTGCAAGTTTCGCCATTCAGATTGCTAGAGTGGTTATAACCTTGCCTTAGATATTTGGTTATGGTACTGTTATGTCTAGACTCGTGCTATCTGGATTTTGTATTTGTCACTAATCCCAGCGAGACACAGGATAGAATTTTGTATCTCTTGAAATTTTTGCTTGGTATCACGAAATCTCATTCCAAAAAAATAATACTCATTCTGTCCCAATTATTTTCTCGATTCCTAAATAAATATAATATATTGACTAAGCATATAAATAATTTTTATCTTTTTCAAACTTAAATAATCAATATTCCTTTTTTCAATGGAAAAAATGTAAAAGGGACATGATTGTTAACCAATGCATTTCAATGTTAATGATCAAATATCGTTTTTTCAAAAATTACTATGAAACATTAATCATAATTTAAATTATATACTTCAACTTGACATCAATGACGTAATTTTATAAAGACAAAAAACGAAACTCCATAAAATAAATGCTAAATAATAATAATAAAAATAAAAATCACACATTTTTTACTCCCTCCGTTCCACATATGCGACACTTCAAGAATAAGGTTGAATCGAACATCACTAGACCAACTCAGATTAGTTGAGAAGTACAAATTTTCATGTATCAATAACACGGCAAAATTATCATCATCATATCTCTCATTCACTTATCCACGACATGTTCGTTTGTGTTCATCATCTACACACTAGTTCGACTAAACCCTAACATCACAAACCCTGAATGTCGTGCACAACTCTTCAACTTTCCCCTTCGATTCTCTCTTCACCAAACCCTAGAAGACCAACCAGACGATCTCGTCACTTTCACATCCTCTCATCTGCTTCGAATTCCACTTCAAGTGACGAATAATCAGCCGACGGTGATGGTGATGATGATGAAACTAGAAACCCAAGGTTGCGATGTCTCTGATTGTTGATTTTTTGCGTCGTTTTAGTTGCATTATATGTGTTGTTTTGAGAGGTTTATTGGATCGGAAGGTTTGGTGGTTGTGATTGTAGGAATCGAGGCTCGTCGAGGTTGGTGATCGCGGAACGATACAGCGATGGGACGTCCAGAGGAATGGGATGGATTGTTTGGTATGGTTTGTGTTTTTCTCTTGGGTGGTTGTCGAGAGGTATGATAATGATGTAAATGATCCTATATAATGTCATATAGATATAGATAAAGAGATATTTTTTCCTTTTTAAAGATTATAATTTTTTGATTTGATACGAATGATAATATAAATTTTGATTGATGTTATGGGATGATGAAATATTATTTTTTTAAAAAATATTATATAATATTAATGATAGTAAACGTCATGTATTATAACTTAGGACTAATAAAAAATATAAATCATATTATTTACATAAATAATAAAATTTATCAAATTATATATAAAATAATATATGAAAAAAATATTATAATAATTATGAAATAATATGTAATCGGACAAAGTGAAGCAGCAGCGGGTGCGGCTCACCAGTAGCAACGAAGCCCAAAAACAGGAAGTTTGAAATTTCAATGGCTAAAAATAGGACAAGGCGACAAAGGAAAAAGGTAACAAAACAAAGCTCTGGCTAGTGATAAATTAGGAAATAAAATCGTGCTAGAAACTGAAAAAGTTTTTAAGAGTTAAAATAGAATAAAATAAACATCCTACTGACAGAATACTAGTTTTATTGGAGTTCTTGATCTATATCAATCATCGAGCTTAAATTTGTCAAACTTTGTGTGATCACATAGCTATGGGTTTTTACCTTCAAGTGACTTAAACGTCTATAACTTGCTTTCCAAACTTGCAAGCGATAACAGTTATCACATAGCGACGTTTTCAGCTAGAATCGACGGACAAAAAGAAGCATTGTAATTGAAGACAAAGCGTTAAGGTCAAACAATTGTATCTGCCGTATACATGTTGCATCATGCGTGCAAGAGAAACAGAACTAAAGAGCATGATAATTATTCTGTTAAAAAAGGAGCATGATAGTTGCATAACAAAGAGCCAACAAGAGCGCAATAGTACTAATAAAACTCCACTTACACAGGACAAGAAAACATAAAACCAAAACAAAAGGGCATGATAGCCTTTGTCACAAGAAAACATAACAAAGTAGAACAAAGCATGACATGTGTTTTTAGGCTTCGCTATTGCTGGCGAGCGGCAGCCGCTGTTGTCTCACTTTGCCGTATGTAATAGTGTGTCATGAGGGTATGTGACCCTGAAGTCCCCGTTTAGCTTATGAGTCTAACCAAGATCATGTTTGATATCGTTGTCGTTTTCTATTTTTTGTTTTAGTTTTATTGGTTTATGAAATATAACTATTTGATATTATTTTTGTTTGTTTTTTTTTTTCGTTTCATTGACTTATGAAATAGAACTATTTGATATTATTTTTGTTTTTTATTTTCTATTTTTTTAAACGGATGAAACAGAAATAGAAAAAAACAAATCAGAAAAATTGTTTTTTTTTCCATCAAAGTATAGTATTTAAGATTTTTTTACAAGAAATAATTTAATTTGAAAAAATGATTTTGATTTTTGATAGTGATTTTTTGTTTCTATTATTGGTTTGATTTTTTCAATTTTCATAGCAATATCAATCAGCCGTATTGAGGTGGATATGGATATTCAATGAAATAGAGAATCCGAAATGAAGATGTATGTGAAAAACCCGGGATGATATCAATGGAAGATAAGATGAGAGAATTGTAAGTCCTCTGATGCGCGAGCTAGTTTATAGAGTAGACTTGGAAAGAAAACGAGATATGTGAGCAGTAGTTGTTGTAGGCTTAGGAGGAGAACGAGAGACAAGAAAGGAAGGCCTCCAGCCCAACATTTAAGTGGGGCAAAGCGAGAGAGAAGGGTGGCTCCAAGTTTTGAGTTGGGCCGAGACTGGGTTGAAGCCGACGAGGCCCATTAATTTCGGGGCAAGGGAACGAGAGGGGAAAGAAAAAACATTGATTCTCTTTCCTAAATTGATGGCGAATAATACATGTGGGGCCTATGTCACTTATCATGCCTAAGTTTTTAGTTGACGGATAAGTCAAATGTTCACATTTCTTTTATTTGGCCAACGCGTGAAGTCAGTGACAAAATCCCCGATGCATCTAGATCTATTCTTAGGAGTGTTCAATTAATAATTAATAATTAGGGTGATTTTGTGCATAATAGTCCGGTTTTCATTGTAACTGATCGTTGAATAGAGAGAAATTTCAATGTTAAAAACATGGTCCGTGAGTTTTCTTCTTGCTCAATGGATTTTTTTTCACTCAATAACATTTCCTTTAACCAGTTAGTTTTCGCAATTCTCACGGTGATCGAGTTAAAATGATCCCCCTATAGCCTCTATGTGTACATATCATAAGTAGTCATAGACACAGGTTATCCCACCTACAACTTAAACGATAAGGTAGATAATACATACATAGGACTAAGGGTATTAGACTCGATATGGAACAATGGATTGGACCGAACGTGCCGTTACAGAGCAGCGAGCGCTAGACTCACACTTCATTCACACGGTCACACCCGATATGAATACACACATAGCCAACGACTTATGATACCATAGCCATACATCTACACAATTTATCATGGACAACTCACTGATAAGTCCACACTATCTGTACACGTGCTTGGTCCAACACTAGCATAACAGATATGAACACATATCCAGTCAATCCTACGAAAAAAAACAGCGCACATCTCTATAAATACTCCAACAAGAAGTCTCCCAATCACAAAAGTTCCACCACAACTCCCACAAAGCTTGGAAACACTAGTGTCCGTATAGCCATGGCTTCAGCCCCAAGCTCACTGCTCTCCATTGCCTTGATCTTGTGCATTTCACTTCTAGTCACCCGATGCTCGAGCAGCGCCGGGCCGCCGAGGGGGGGCAGAAGCAGGTGCCTGTGTTCGTGTTTGGTGACTCGTTGTTTGATCCTGGCAACAACAATTATCTCAATGTTACCAAGATGGGTCAGGCCACTTCTTGGCCTTATGGTGAGACCTTCTTCAAGCGTGCCACGGGGCGGCTCTCCGATGGCAGGATCGTGCCTGATTTCGTCGGTAAGGGAGTTAGGACACTTGATCTTGACATTTAGTCATGCTTACTTCAGTATAATGTTGAGGAATTAATTCTATCAAAATTCGTGATTTGTGATGGACCGTCTAGGCCCAAGGATTGTTACTTGTGTGATGGCAAAGTCTTACCATATAAGCGTTCTTACTCGGAAGCTTGAGACCCCCTCAATTTGTTCATTATGATCTTATTTTCTAGATCAAGATTGATGATTGACTAAAACATAAAAAGGAAGATGATCAACGTTGCATTTGTTGGGTGTTAGCTTCCCACATCGTCAAGCTCATGATTTATAAGATGATCAAAACCTTAATTGTCAAGATGCATTTTAAATCCTTGCAGGCCATTGTTGGCTGGCCCAAAGCAGACAATATAACAACATTTGAACCTCAGATAAGCAGGCTATATATGTTCATAGATATGTGAAAAAAAGGCATTTCAGTATTACTTTTGGGAAAGAAGTTTTGCTGTTTGGCAAATGGGACTGATTCATGCTTGGTGTATGCAGCCGAGTTCTTCAGGCTTCCGCTTTGGAAACCTTACCTAGAGCCGGGACAACACAGGTTTGCTGGGGGTGCCAATTTCGCGTCAGGTGGTGCCGGTGTGCTTTCACAGACTCACCCTGGCATGGTATGATCTCCTTACGTAGAGCCAGGACTTTTTCCGTCGAGACTCAAACCCTTGATTTTCCATTGATCCTGTTGGTACATGAATATTTCAGATAAGCTTGAGAGAGCAGCTGAGCTACTTCAAGGATGTGGTAAGCACACTGAAACAGCAATTTGGTGAAGCTGAGACCAAAGGGAAGCTCATGAGAGCAATCTATCTGTTTAGCATGGGCTGCAATGACTACTTCAGCTTCTATACTTTGTATCCTAACGCATCCGAATGTGCTCAAAAGGAGTATGTAAGCATTGTGATTGGCAACCTGACAGAAGTCATCGAGGTAACAACAATTGCGACTCAACATTGAGTGCATTGTTTCGGAAATCGTAGGACAAATGGGGCCATATCTTACTCATTCTAGTTTTGCGAATCGAGATTGAGTGATTGTGCTTGGTTGACAGGAAATATACCAGATTGGAGGGAGGAAAATAGCATTCCAAAATGTAGGAGCTTTGGGTTGTGTACCTTTAAACAGGCAAAAGACCGGTGATGGAAGCTGTGCTGAAGAGACCAACGCGCTAGCAAGAACCCATAACCATGCTCTTGCGGAATCGTTGTTGAGTCTTGGGAGACGATTACCAGGATTCAAGTACTCGATGTTTGACTACTACCACGCTATTCTCGACAGAGTTAGCCACCCAAAAAAACTATGGTATGTCCTCGCCATCACAAGTGCTATCCTCATTCATCCCACTTCAAACTACCTAGTACATACGCAATTAGTCCTGCATTTTCTAATGCATGTGTCTGATGAACTCTACCATTAAGGTTTCACAAACGGCACATCAGCATGCTACACTGGCAACCAACCCGGCAAAACTTTTACAAAACCATCACTATGCAGCGATCCAAGTAAGTACGTTTGGTTCGACAGTGGCCACACCACCGAGGCTTGCAACTGGCAGCTGTCGAAGCTCATATGGAAGGGAAAGAAAGACATCGTGAGTCCATGCATTGTCAAAACAATTGTACGAGCTGCTGTAATATCAGGATTACAAGTATCGCCACATCCAGATAGCTGGTGTATTTTAACCTCGCGTGAGATCTTTGATTAGACCATTAGGGTACCGTTATGTCTAGACTCGTGCTATCTGGATTATGTATTTGTCACAATAATTTTCTATCGATACTCTATGGAATTTTGTAGCTCAAAAATTTGCTTCTTATCACAAATCTGTCCGGCCCATTCTAGACAAGTGGTACTACTGCTGTCCAACTTATTCGGCATTCTGTATAATTCAACGTGTAGTTTTTTAAAGTTTTTTTCTTTCTTTTTTTCAAATTAAGGATGCATCAAAACCACCTTCGTTCCACGTAACATTTCATATAATCACTATTCAATATATATTTTGATGAGTTTTGATTTTATAATTCACAATAATTAATCGTCTCACCACTCTCATTATATAAAATACAATATTAAAATTAATATTTAATAACAAATTTAGATTAAATTGATCTCTATTAAAATTTGTCTAAACAAACCCAGAATCAAACGGCTGCATCGTGTGTAGTGAACCGGTGTCATTCACTTATCCACAACATCATGTTCCTTTCTGTTCATCATCTCGACTGGTTCTCAAGCGGCACTGACGACGAAACCATAACATCGCAAACCATAAATGACGTGCACAACTCTTCAAATCTCCCATTCGATTTTCTCCTCACCAAGCCCTAGAAGAAGAATCACACGATCTCGTCACTTTCGCGTTCTCTTCTCTGCTTCGAATTCCACTTCACATGACGAAGAATCAGCCGACGGTGATGATGATGCTGATGATGATGACACAAGAGACCAAAGGTTCGATGTCTCTGATTGTTGATTTTTGCGTCGATTTAGGTTAACTGTATGTGTTGTTTTGAGAGGTTTATGGGTTCTGAGGGTTTGGTGCTAATGATTGTAGGAATCGAGGCTCGTTGAGGTTGGTGATCGTGGAACGGTACAGTAATGGAACTACCAAGACTTATGGATTAGTGCTTATGATTTGTGTTTTTTCGTGAGTGATTGCTGAGAGGTATGAGAATGACGTCACCGTATCTATGTGACTGATGCACGTAACGTGATGAAGACTCGGTTTGTTATCACTGTTGTATTGCCAAGAGTCATATAATGTGATAGCGCCAATTCACTTTCGGGAATGGGATGTCCTCTTGATTATCTTAGTTTGACATTGTATAAGTAGAGGATGGGCGGACATGTAACTCTTAGGATCAAAGCTGGTTGGTTGAAATGAAAGAGCATCTTGTGAGGTAATGTGACCTTAAAGTCCTCGTCAAGCTTAAAACTATAAGGCAACTATTCAGTCAGTGATTAGAGTCGGAGTGTTGCTTAGTCAAAGTAACAATATGTACATAATATGAAAGTAAATGACATGAAAGTGTGAAGGAGGTATGATCATACAAAACGTAAGCATGGTGAAACACATTTAAGAAACTGTGACTGAATTGTCCATCAAGAGAGATAGAGGAAAACCCTTAAGTGTGATGTGGAATATCTGAAATTTCATGCAGATTCTTATAGTTAAGGAATTATGTGATCTCTAAAATATTGCTTGTATATTCTTCAGACTTTAGTTGCTTGGGCTTATGAATTTCCTTTTCTTCAATTGATAATGAGTCAGGTATGTACTTAATGAGAAATCAAGACCAAGAATAGAGACCTTCCTTGAGAAGCACAAATATGAATATGATGACTTCCACTCCTCTGATTTTACTGGCCCATTAGCCTTACTTCCAAATGCCGTCAAGGAATTTGTATTACCAGCTGGGTTTCCAGGTAATGGTTAGTATAGATTGCTAGTTTGTGATGTCATGCATCAAGAATTATTCATCAAATATGGTTTTTGTTTTAATAAAAGTTACTTTATGTTTACTTTCTCCTATTATTACATGACCCTTGATGACTTATCCATGACACTTGTGCTACCACTTATATGTGTGCATATCTTATTTTCTGTTGTGCTCTTTTATGCAGGATCAGTTTCTGATGATTACTTGGAGTACATGCTGTGGCAGTTCCCTACCAATGTCACTGCCTGGATTTGCCACACTTTGGTCACATCAAGCCTGCTTACGGCATGTTATTATTATTTTTTTCCATGGAACCTTTTTCTTGGATTTATGTTGATCAAGCATAAAAGTTTTTATGTCGAACTTCAGAGCTCTATTTTCCTTTCCGCTGTGAGAGTTTTTTGAAGCATCAGTGTGTCATTTCATAAGTCATCCCATGAGTCTCGTGATTTGCAAAAAGTTATGGACGACACCAATGTCTTTGCAGGCAGTTGGTGTTACCTCTCCTCCTGCAACAGCTGCTGCAGCTTCTGCTGCTGCCATAAGGTATTGCCTTTAACGTTTTAACACACTAAAGCCCCATAAAAGCCCTCTTAACTTCTAGAGTGTCGAGGAACTATCCCTTTGGCAGGGATTTAAGGTCTCAGAGGATTAATGTCTATTAACATAGTAAACATACAGCTCAGCTGGTAACTGCATTGTTCATTGATCTTTCGTCCTGCATACCCTCTAATTTCATTAGATTTTGAGACTATAGCAGCCCTTCTTCTCCTTGCTTTGTTCTTAGTTTGCTCTTTTTGTCAATCTATTTTGTGGTGACTGATGTGAGACTGAGTGGTTCCTGTAATTGGACATAGGTGTTTTCTCTGACAGATGGGTGTCGAAGGATGGCATTGGACTGTTGGCCGCTTTATAATAGGTACTTCAAATTCTTTTAAAGTTGACAAAAAAATTCTAAAGTTAATGCTGTGCATGCAAAATGCCCATTCTTCTTTCAGGAGGCTGTTTCGGAAGTCTGTTTGATGATGATCCAAAGTAGTGGCGGATGTATGCAGACTTGATTGGGGGTGCCGGAAGGTATTCTTAGATGCCTTTATCTGCTATTCTAGCTTGGTGAACTGATGAAGTTTTACTTTTTAGCTCTTACCTTTGATCCCTTTGTTCCACAGCATATTTGATCTCAGCACTCAGTTGTACCCCGAGTACTTCCTTTTGCTTGCTTCTCTGGGAAATCTTGCAAAGGTAACTTAGAGAGGTGTATGCAGCATCAAGTTCTTATTATCGCTATGAACTTATTTGCTTGATCCATGCCCATCAAGGGCATATGCTGCTTTTATGTCTCTTTATGAACAAAATTTTACAAATTTGGAACATACAGTAGT
>JAOVYX010019211.1:0-18859 GCA_035668315.1 Drosera spatulata
GTTTGTTTCAGGTAATGAACGATCGTGGATGAATAGTCATACAGCGTTGCTGAATAGATTTGGACTATAGAAACGTTCCTGTTACATTTCCGCATATCTGATTTTCATGTAATAAAGGACTATGTAAGTTGGATATTTCTTGATTTCCTATGTTTCTGATACTTAAACCCCTTGTAATCTTGTCGCCTTACTTCGAATGGGATTTGGAGCGGCGGTAACGCCACGTGTCAAGCAGGTATTGGACATGAAATCTTGGGACGTTACACAACCATACAGAATACAAAATTGAGCCAAATCAAGCATGTGATTCGAAACACCAGCATCAAACAACCTACTATGATAAACCCACAAAGAAACCAAGACAATCGATTCCACACCCAATGCAATTCATTCAAGCACCAATTTTAGGCACGAGAACAAAGTTTGATATTCCAAATTTTTCCAGTCAAAATTTGATGGGATTTCTACATGCAGTGTTGCGAAATTCAAGACTTCAATTTATGCCGTGTTGGAGAATTTTTGAAGAAGCTATTAGGGTTTATGGTTTCTTGTTTTCCATCCAACATGAACTGCTCTGCTCTATACAGAACTATCAAAGACCAAGCCTGTTTTTTTTTTTTTTTTTTTTGATAACGATGGTAAGAAATTCGATAAAATAAAAAAAAGAAAACGTAAATTTGTTGTTAACAGTATAAAAATTGTGTATTGTTAGGACACATATAACAGTAGAGATTTTTTTAAAACTATTTTTTTTTAATTCTTAAAATATAATCAATTAATCCTTACCAACACATAATGATATTATCATATTATCTAACCCCAATAAAAAAATTGCAGCGTTTTTGCAATTTTTGATTTTCTAGTAACAAACTTAAGTAGAAAAAAAAAACTTTAAGCTACCTATCAGACGCTAATGTTGGTTTCATTGCATGCTTAATTATTTTGATTGAGCGATTGAATAATAAATTGTACTTCTTCCCTCAGGGAAAAAAAGTGAAATAATTTTTGAATTTATCCGTCCCGAAGAAAAAGAAATCTAACCATAAAAGAAAATTTTTTGAGTTAAATTTACTCAACTATCTTTGCTATTCGTTCATATTATATCATCACACCTCACTATCATTTTTCTCTCTTCATCTTGTAATCACACATTTGTCTCCTACTCACACATTTAAAGAACAAATGAGTCATTTACACCAAATTTAACACAATTTCTTAATAATCGTGTACAGTCAACTTGTTTCAATTCATTTGGGACGGAGAAAATACGATATAGTCTGATATATAAAGATTTCACTCCTTGGTTTGAAAAAGGGCAGATGCTATCAACAATTTATTGATATAACCTACGTAGGTTTGTTTATCATACGATAGTAGAATCATTTGATCAAAGTTTGAGATTTTAATCCATGTCAACATTTATATTGACAAACTCACCCTCAGATTATCCATTAATCAAAGTCTTCCTCTTGGGCCTTGGGCCTTGTATGGGATTGGTAGGGATAGAGTAGCGGTAGCATCAGCCTGATTTTCTTCTGATTTTGAAAACATCCTGTTAAGTGTCTTTCTAACAATGAGCTAGTCATTGAATTAATTTTTTACTTGCAGTTTCGTATTGAACAGAAAAAGGGAAATGTCTTTGCTGGTTGGAGCGAGGAAAATATATATTTTCCACCTACCTATAAGTACTCACACAATTCAGACAGATATTCTGGGGATGATATGCATCCGAAGGAGAAACGTAGAACACCAATATGGTAAGAATTGTTCCTTCATCTTTTCACAGAACTGAGTTTTATAACATATACATCCATTTGCTGTATTAGAGCTGAAAAAACGTGTCTTGTGAAGGTTCGACCGGATTTTGTGGTACGGAGGTGGGCTGCACCAGTTATCTTATTGTCTGTGGGGAATCACGCTTCACGGATCATAGGCCTGTATAAAGCATATTCTGGTGTGAAGTGGAATCAGTCCAGGGACGACTGAGAAAAAGCATGAGTCATTCTAGCTCACGGATTGAAGTGGCTGATCTGTTACCATAATCTCACGGATACATCGAACTATGCTTCTACTGAGTCATCGAGGGGACTAATAAGAACAAAGGAGTCATTAAATCAGCCCAAGCATTATGAAGCTCCATTCTTGAATTTTGAATTGGTGTTTAGTGACGGATTTCGTCGCTAATGTCTTGAATTTTGCATTGGTATTTAGCGACGGATTCCGTCGCTAATGTCTTGAATTTTGCATTGGTGTTTATGGACACATTCCGTCGCAAAAAAATTTTAGCGACGGAATTCTTGTTTTTTACGACGGAAAGTTTCCGTCGTAAAAGTATCCTTTTTTTTAGTGGCCTCAAATATCTTGGAAACGCAAGAATCTATCAAAATAGCCTTGAAATTACCTTAAAACACTAAAAAACACAAGAAAACGCTAATAACACCATAAAACAACCTCAAATAACTTGAAAATATAATAAACAATGAAAATAGCCTTAAAATAGCCTTAAAACAGCCAAAAAACACATGAAAAGCCTAAAAACACCATAAAAACAACTCAAATCTTTTCAAAACACACAAAAACGAATGAAAAGAGGTACAAACACCATAAAAGAGCCTCAAATAACTTTAAGACATAAAAATCTATCAAAAGAGCCTTGAAATGACCTTAAAACACTCAAAACCACATGAAAAGACAAAAAAAACACCACCAAACAACCTCAAATAACTTGAAAATGCAATAAACTAAGAGAAGAGTCTTGAAATGACCGTAAAACACTCAAAAACACATGAAAAAGCTAAAAACACCATAAAAACAATTTAATTCTCTTAAAAACACATAAATAAATTAAAAGCACCAAAATCAAATGAAAAAGGCTAATAAACACCGTAAAACAACCTCAAAGCACTTGAAAAAGCAGGAATCTATCAATATAGCATTGAAAGGACCATTAAACACTCAAAAACACTTCAAAAGGCTTAAAAAACCAAGAAAAACAACTCATATCTCATCCAAACACTCAAAAACAAATGAATTGTGATAAAAACACCATAAAACAACCTGAAAATAACTTGAAAATGCAAAACTCTATCAAAAAGAGCCTTGAAATTACCATAAAACACTCAAAATCACATGAAAAGACGACAAAACACTGCAAAACAACCTCAAATAACTTGAAAACACAAGAAACTATTCAAAAAGATTCGAAATGAGGTTAAAACACCTAAAAACAATTGAAAAGGCTAAAAACTCTTTAAAACTACATCAAATAACCTGAAAACGCAAAAAACATGGATAACAGCCTTAAACTTATCTTAAAACACTCAAAAATACATTAAAAGTCTATATAGACTTAAATTTCTTGGAAACACACAAAGCGAATGAAAAGTGATAAAAACATCATAAAATAGACTTAAATAACTTGAAAATGTAAGAATCTAACTTGAGATGACCTTAAAACACCCAAAAACATATGAAAAATGGTGAAAACACGATAAAACAACCTTAAAATAACTTAAATATCTTCAAAAACAAATGAAAAGTGTTAAAAAAAATATAAAATAACCTCAAATCTCTTCAAAACGCAAGTAAAACTGTCAAAAGAGTCTTTAAATGACCTTAAAACACATAAAAACATATGAAAAGGCTATAAACAAAATAAAACAATCTTAAATAACTTGAAAACGAAAAAAACTATGAAAAGAGACTCAAAATTAGCTTAAAACACTCAAAAATACTGGAAAAGGCTAAAAAGTTCATAAAAAATCCTCAAATCGCTTCAAGACACAAAAAAATAAATGAAAAGGGGTAAAAACAGCATAAAACCACCTCAAATAACTTGAAAATGCCAGAATGTATCTAAAGAGCATTGAAATGATCTTAAAATACTTAAAAACACATTAAAAAGCCAAAAATAAAAAAACCAACTGACATGTTTTCAAAACTCTCAAAAATGAATGAAAAGTAGTAAAAACACCATAAAACAACCTCAAATAACTTGAAAACGCAAGAATCTATCAAAAAAGCCTAAAAATGACCTTTCAACACTCAAAACAACTTGAAAAAACTAAAAGCACACTGAAACAACCTCAAATAACTTGAAAACGCAACAATCTATCCAAAGAGCCTTGAAATGACCTTTAAACACTCAAAACCACATGAAAAGGCAAAAATACCACAAAACAACCTCAAATAACTTGGAAATACAAGAAACTATGAAAATATCCTCGAAATGAGGTTAAAACACTCAAAAACAATTACGAAGTCTATAAACACTATAAAAACAATCTCAAATAACCTGAAAATGCAAGAAACAACGGTAATAGCCTTGAAATGATCTTAAAACAATAAAAAATACATTAAAAGGCTATAAACACAATAAAAAAAACTCAAATCTCTTCAAAACACACAAAAATGAATGAAAAGTGATAAAAACACCATAAAATAGGCATAAATAGCACGAAAATGCACGAATCTATCAAAAAAGTGTTGAAATCACCTTAAAACACACAAAAACACATGAAAAGTGGTGAAAACACGATAAAACAACCTAAAATAACTTAAATATCTTCAAAACACTTCAAAACAAATGAAAAGTGATAAAAAAAAAGTGTCATAAAACGACCTCAAATCTCTTTAAAACACACGTAACAGTAAAAAGAGACTTGAAATGACCTTAAAACACTAAAAAACACATGAAAAGACTATAAACAAAATAAAACAATGTCAAATAACTTGAAAACGTAAGTAATCATGAAATGAGACTTGAAATCGGCTTAAACACCCAAATACACTTGAAGAGTGATAAAAACATCATAAAAAAATCCTCAAATCTCTTCAAAACACACAAAAACAAATGAAAAATGGTAAATACACCATAAAACAATCTCAAATAACTTGAAAACGCGATAATGTATCAAAAGAGCAATGAAATGACCTTAAAACACTCAAAAACAGATGAAAAGGCAAAAAACACCATAAAAACAACTCACACTCTTCAAAATACTCAAAAACGAATGAAAGTTGCAAAAAAACACCATAAACTGCCTCAAATAACTTGAAAACGCAAGAATCTATCAAAAAAAACTTGAAAATTACCTCATAAAACTCAAATTAACTTGAAAAATCTAAAAACACCATAAAAAAATACTCAATCGTAAAAAACTAATAAAACCGGCTAATAAACATTGTAAAACAACCTCAAATATCTTCAAAACGTAAAAGACTATCAAAAGAGCCATGAAATGACCTTAAAACAATCAAAAGCACATGAAAAATGCTAGAAACACCATAACATGACATCAAATAACTTGAATACGCAAGAAACTATGAAGAGCCTTGAAATGACCGTAAAAATCTCAAAAACATTGAAAATGCTATAAACTCCATAAAAGCAACTAAATTCTCTTAAAACACTTAAAACCAATTGAAAAGCCCCCAAAAAAATGAAAAAGTGGTAAAAATACCATAAAACGACCTCAAAACACTAAAAAACACATGAACAGGCTATAAACAAAAAAAAAAAAACAATGTCAAATAACTTGAAAAACGTAAGTAACCATCAAAAGAGACTTGAAATGAGATTGAAACATTAAAAAACACTTGAAAATACTAAAAACACCATAAAAATCCTCAAATCTCTTCAAAACACACAAAAACAAATGAAAAGTGGTAAAAACACCATAAAACAATCTCAAATAATTTGAAAACGAAAGAAGCTATCAAAAAAGCCTTGAAATGATCTTAAAACACTAAAAACACATGAAATTGCTAAAAAAACCAAAAAGGAAAAAAGAAAAGGAAAAACTCAATTCTCTTCAGAATACTTAAAAACATATGAAAAGTACTAAAATCACCATAAAAATAACTCACTGCTCAAAAACAAATAAAAACGGCTAATAAACATCATAAAACATTTAAGGTAATTTCAAGGCCCTGTTCATAGTTTCTTGCGTTTTCAAATTATTTGAGGTTGTTTTACAAAACACTTAAAAACATATGAAAAGTGCTAAAATCACCATAAAAACAACTCAATGCTCAAAAACAAATAAAAACGGCTAATAAACATAATAAAACATTTAAGGTAATTTCAAGGATCTGTTCATAGTTTCTTGCGTTTCAAGTTATTTGAGGTTGTTTTATGGTGTTTTTAGCCTTTTCATGTTTTTTTGAGTCTTTTAAGGTCATTTCAAGGCTCTTTCGATAGATTCTTGTGTTTTCGTGTTATTTGAGGCTGTTTTTTTGGTGTTTTTATCACTTTCCATTCGTTTTTGCGTGTTTTGAAGAGATCTTGAGTTGTTTTTATGGTGTTTTTAGCCTTTTCATACGTTTTTGAATGTTTTAAACTCATTTCTAAGGGTGTTTTCGTTGCTTCTTGCGTTTTCAAGTTATTTGAGTTTTTTTTTTTTGCGTTTTTATCATTTTCATGTGTTTTTACGTGTTTTAAGGCCATTTCCAGTTTTACGGTGTTTTTTTCCCCCCACTTTTCATTGTTTTTGTGTATTTTGAAGAGATTTGAGCTCTTTTTAAAGTGTTTTTAGCCATTTCAAGTGTTTTGAGCTCATTTTAAGGCTCTTTTTATAGTCCCTTGTGTTTTCAAGTTATTGAGGTTATTTTATGGTGTTTTTAGCCTTTTTCATGAGTTTTTGAGGGTTTTATGGTCATATCAATGCTCTTTTCGTAATTTCTTGCATTTTTCAAGTTATTTAAGTTTGTTTTATGGTGTTTTTAGTCTTTTCATGTGTTTTTCAGTGTTTTAAGTGAATTTCAAGGTTCTCTGGATAGATTCTTGTATTTTAAAGTTATTTATGGCTATTTTATGATGTTTTTACCACTTTTCATTCATATTTGTGTGTTTTGAATAGATTTGAGTTGTTTTATGATGTTTGTAGCTTTATCATGTGTTTTTGAGTGTTTTTAGTTCATTTCAAGGCTGTTTTTATTGTTTCTTGTGTTTTCAAGTTATTCGAGGTTGTTTTTAGCCTTTTCATGTGGTTTTGAGTGTTTTAAGACTCTTTCGATAGATTCTTGTGTTTTCAAATTATTTGGAGCTATTTTATGGTGTTTTAATCACTTTCCTATCGTTTTTGTGTGTTTTGAAGAGATTTTGAGTTGTTTTTATGGTGTTTTTAGCTTTTTCAAGGGGTTTTGAGTGTTTTAATGTCATTTCAAGGGTGTTTTTGTTGTTTCTTGGGTTTTCAAGTTATTTGAGCTTTTTTATAGTGTTTTTAACCTTTTCATGTGTTTTTGAGTTTTTAAGGTCATTTCAAGACTATTTGTATAGATTCTTGCGTCTTCAAGTTAGTTGAGTCTGTTATACGATGTTTTCATCACTTTTCTTTCGTTTTTGTGTGTTTTGATAAGATTTGAGTTGGTTTTAAGGTGTTTTTAGCATTTTCCTTCATTTTTGAGTGTTTTGGAGACACATGAGTTATTTTTATTGTGATTTTAGCCTTTTTCATGTGTTTTAGAGTGTTTTAATGTCATTTCAATGCTCTTTTGATACACTCTTGCATTTTCAAGTTATTTGAGATTGTTTTATGGTGTTTTACTACTTTTCATTTGTTTCGGAGTGTTTTGAAGAGATTTGAGTTATTGGAGGTTGTTTTATTGTGTTTTCACCACTTTGAGTTGCTTTTGTAGTTTTTTTTTATCCTTTTTTATGTGTTTTTGAGTGTTTTTAGTTCATTTTATGGCTACTTTGATCGATTCTTGCATTTTTTTTTTTCAGAGATTTGAGGTTGTTTTGTTATGTTTAATAGCCTTTTCCATTGTTTTTGAGTGTTTTAAGGTCATTTCAAAGCTCATTTGATAGATTCTTGTGTTTTTAAGTTATTCGAGGTCAGTTATTGTCTTTTTTACCACTTCTCGTTCGTTTTTGAGTGTTTTGATGAGATTTGAGTTTTTTTTTTTTATGATATCTTTAGCCTTTTCATGTGTTGTGGAGTGTTTTATGGTCATTCAATTATATTTTGATAGATTCTTACGTTATGAAGGGGTTTAAGGTTGTTTTATCAAGTTTATTATCCCTTTTCATTTGTTTTTAAGGTTTTTTTTTTTTTTGAGATTTTATTTGTGTTTATGGTTATTTTAGCCTTTCCAAGTTTTTTTTTTTTTTTTTAAGGTCATTTCAAGTTTTTTTGATAGATTCTTATTTCAAGGGTTTTTTCATAGTTTCTTGCGTTTTCAAGTTATTTGAGTTGTTTTAATGGTGTTTTATCCATTTCAAGTGGTTTTGAGTGTTTAAAGGTTATTTCAAGGATTTTTAGATAGATTCTTGCATTTTTTAGCTGTTTTTACCACTTTTCCTTCGTTTTTGTGTGTTTTGAAAAGATTTGAGTTATTTTTATGGTGTTTTTAGCCGTTTTATGTGTTTTTGAGTGTTTTTAACTTATTCCAAGACTCTTGTCATTTTCATAGTTTCTTTCATTTTCAAGTTATTTGAGGTTGTTTTATGGTGTTTTAGTTTTTTCATGTGTTGTTGAGTTTTTTAATGTCATTTCAATTCTCTTTTCATAATTACTTGTATTTTGTAGTGATTTAAGGTTGGTTTATGATGTTCATAAGCCCTTTTCATTTCTTTTGTGGGTTTTTAGGTGATTTCAGTCGTTTTTAATGGTGTTTTTAACCTTTTAACGTATGTTTGAGTGTATTAAGGTCATTTCAAGGCTTTTTCTCTAGATTATTGAGGTTGTTTTATGGTGTCTTTAACCTTTTCATGTGTTTTATGGTCATTTCAAGGCTCTTTTGATAGTTATTTGCGTTTTAAGAAGATTAGAGGTTGTTTTATGATGTTTATAAGCCTTTTTCATTTGTTTTTTATGTTTTCAAGAGATTTAAGTTTTTTTTACGGTATTTATAGCCTTTTCTAGTGTTTTTTAGTGTTTTAAGGTCATTTCAAGACTTTTTTGATATATGCTTCCATTTTCAAGTTATTTGAGGATGTTTTATGGTGTTTTATCACTTTTAATTCGTTTTTGCGTGATGAATTTAATATCTGATAGTCTGATTAAAAAAATATATCCCTCCAATGCGTTCTTCATCTTAAAGATTTCATATAGACTGTCTTTCCATCCAAAGATATCTTTTTCTTCATTCTGAAGAGATTTGAGTTGGTTTATTGGTTTTTAGCCTTGTCATGTGTTTTAAAGTCATTTCAAGGGTTTTTTCGTAGTTTCAAGCTTATTTTTCAAGTTATTTGAGGTTGTTTTATGGTGTTTTTAACCTTTTCATGTGTTTTAGAATATTTGAAGGTCATTCCAAGACTCTTTCGATTGATTCTTCAATTTTGAAGTTATTTGAGGCTGTTTTATAGTGTTAGCTCTTTTCATTCATTTTTGTGTGTTTTGAAGAGATTTGAGTTGTTTTTATGGTGTTTTTAGCCATTTCAAATGTTTTTGAGTGTTTTAAGCTCATGTCAAGGCTCTTTCATGTGTTTTTGAGAGTTTTAAGCTTATTTCAAGGGTCTTTTCATAGTTTCTTGCGTTTTCAAGTTATTTGAGTTGTTTTTATGATGTTTTCTTCCTTTTCAAGTGGTTTTTAGTGTTTCAAGGTCATTTCGCGGCTTTTTTGTTAGATTCTTACTTTTCAAGTTATTTGAGGTTGTTTTACGATGTTTTTTTTTTCCTTTTCGTGTGATTTTGACTGTTTTAAGGTTATTTCAAGGCTCTTTTGTTAGATTTTTAGGTTTTCAAGTTATTTCAGGCTTTCTCATGGTGCTTTTACCACTTTTCATTGGCTTTTGCGTGTTTTGAAGAGATTTGAGTTGTTTTATACTTTTTTAGTCTTGTCATGTGTTTTTGAGTGTTTTAAGGCATTTCAAGGCTATTTTTGTTGTTTCTAGCGTTTTCAAGTTATTTGCAGTTGCTTTAAGGTGTTTTAGTCTTTTCATGTGTTTTTGAGTGTTTTAAGGTCTTTTTAAGGCTCTTTCGATAGGTTCGTGCGTTTTCAAGTTATTTGAGGCTGTTTTATGGTGCTTTTACTAGTTTTCATTCGTTTTTGTAAGTTTTGAAGAGATTTGAGTGGTTTTTATGGTGTTTTTAACCTTTTCAAATGTTTTTGAGGTTTTTATGCTCATTTTAAGGCTTTTTTGATAGATTATTGCATTTTCAAATTATTTGAGGCTACTTTATGATGTTTTTACCACTTTTCATTCCTTTTTGAGTGTTTTGAGGAGATTTGAGGATGCTTTATGCTGTTTATAAGCCTTTTTCATTTTTTAAAGGTTCTTAAGAAATTTGAGTTGTTTCTATGGTGGTTTTGGCCTTTTCAAGTGTTTTTTGAGTGTTTTAAGATCATTTCAAGACTTTTTTTGGTAGATTTTTATGTTGTTTATTGGCTTTTCTCTTTTGATTTTTAGTCTTTCGAAACTTTTTTGCTATATTCATACGTTTTCAAATGATTTGAGGTTGTGTTATGTTTTGTTAGCACTTTTCATTTATTTCCAAGTGTTTTGAAAAGATTTGAGTTAATTTTAGGGTGTTTTTAATCGTTTCATGTGTTTTTTAACGTTTAAGGTCATTTTAAGGTTTTTTTTTTAAGGATTCTCATATTGGTAAGAGATTTGAGTTGTTTTTCGATGTTTTTTAGACTTTTTCGTTTGTTTTTGAGGGTTTTAGGAGATTTAAGTTGTTTTTGTGGTGTTTTATGGTCCTTTCAATGGTATATTGATAGATTCATTCTTTTCCAAGTGCTTTGAGGTTGTTTTATGATGTTTATAAGCCTTTTTCATTGTTTTTTTTAGTGCTTTGAAACTATTTTGGTAGATTCTTTTGTTTTCAAGTGGTTTGAGGTTACGTTATAGTGTTTTTAGTGCTTTTAATTTGTTTTTGAGTGTTTTGAAGAGATTTTAGCCTTTTCAAGTGTTTTTGAGTGTTTTAATGTAGTTTCAAGGGTCTTTTCATAGTTTCTTCGTTTTCAAGTTATTTGAGTTTATTTTATGGTGTTTTTACCAATTTTCATTCGTTTTTGAGTGTTTTGAAAAAATTGGTGTTTTTACCAATTTTTAATTTGGGCTCTAGAAGGATTTGGTGTTGCTCATATTTTATAAGAGATGCTTACTTCTAAATTGGATCATATTAGAGCTCGAGAGGAAATAGTTGGTACTACAATAATTGGAACAAGAATAGCGAACCCCGAAGATGCTCAGATAGAACCCAATCTCCCTAAACTTTCAAATAAACGACTTTTCTAGGCGGGCACAGACAATCCAGTGGCTTCCAAGTCCCAGGGGTTAGCCTTTCTGAGGCAGGTCGCTTAACAGCCCATTGCCCTTTTTTTTTTTTTTTTTTTTTTTTGTAATACTTAATAAGGTTCTCTACCAGAGAATTTGGCCTTCAGGGTCAACCAGGCAGCTTCTATGAGGAAGGTAGCGCAAAGGAGGCTTGTCGGGTTCTTCTTCATACTATATGAGATCCAGCGCATCACACCAAAACAAAGAGGGGATACGCACTCGGCTTCTATCGAGGAATTCCCATGTTCTTGCTCTTCCAATTGGAAAGACGTAATCTGGCTTGACCATTACGGAATTGCCTTTGATGACTAACTACAGATCAGTCAGCTCTCATGGGAGAGTACACATCGGCGGGATCTCGATTCCTACTAAGCCTAGTCCACGAACGAAACCTAAAATAGAAGATCCATCAAACAAACTGGGATTCCCTTTAGCTAACGCGCCTATCACTATTTGAACTTTAAAAATGAATCTTAATACGCAAGAAAATGAGGTGGACCCCACAGGCTCGATGAAATGACGGATTCCCGTTTTCTGATCACGAATTTTTTCCGTATTAAGCTATGATTTGTACAGTCAACTTTTTAGCTGCGTAAATTGATACTTTCTATAATCTCTTTGATACTCTTATGACTTTCTGTATAAATTTGTTCCTCCCATTTCAAACACACAATAACAACAATATTTTGAAGTGATTACGAGTCGATCAAATATCATGTGTGAAATCGTGTGAAACAATATTCATAGTCTTAAACCACAACTTGTGAGTTGTGTACACTTAAAAACTATGGACGAAGAACAAATCTACTTAAAATATGTGTGGTTCATATGCCAAAGTAGGTGCTTAGGTTCTATCTCTACGATCATCATCATGCCATTATTGGATTGTGATTTAGAACCAGCAGAAAGTTCTATAGGTATAATAAATAAATTGAGGTACCTGTAGTTGCAGTACGTAATCCCCTTTTTGTTCTAATATAATTGTCTACTAGTATAATATAATATATTGAACGATACATTAATCAAACAATGTACACACAATGGGCATTGGTTAACATTTGAGGTTGTTTTATGGTGTTTTTATCACTTTTAATTTGTTTTGGAGTGTTTTGTAGAGATTTGAGTTATTTTAGGTTGTTTTGTTGTGTTTTCACCACTTTTCATTTGTTTTTGAGTCTTTTGAACGTATTTGACACGTTTTTCTAGTGTTTTTAGACTTTTCGAGTGTTTTAAGGTCATTTTCAAGGCTCTTTCATAGTTACTTTCATTTTGAAGAGATTTAAGTTTGTTTTATGATGTTCATAAGCCTTTTTTCATTACTTTTTTTTTTGAGGTTCTTAAGAGATTTGAGTTGTTTTTAGGCTCTTCAAGTGGTTTTGAGTGTTTCAAGGTCATTTCGAGGCTCTTTTGATATATTCTTGCCTTTTCAAGCAATTTGAGGCTGTTTTATGGTGTTTTTATAACTTTTCATTTTTATAGTGTGTTTTGTAGAGATTTGAGTGGTTTTTATGGAGTTTTTATCCTTTTGATGTTTTCTTGAGTTTTTAAGTTCATTTTTAGGGTCTTTTCATAACTTTTTGTGTTTGCAAATTATTTGCGTTTTTTTATGGTGTTTTTAGCCCTTTCAAGCAATTTTGAATGTTTCAAGGTCATTTCGAGGCTCATTTTATAGATTTTGTTTTTATGGTGATTTTAGCTTTTTCAAGTGTTTTTGGGTGTTTTAAGGTAATTTCAAGGCTTTTTTGATGAACTATTGCACTTTCAAGTTATTTGTGGTAGTTTAAAGGTGTTTTTAACACTTTTCATTCATTTTTGTGTGTTTTGAAGAGATTTGAGTTGTTTTTATGGTGTTTTTAGCTATTTCATGTGTTTTAAGTTCATTTCAAGGCTCTTTCGATATATTCTTACATTTTGAACAGATTTGAGGAAGTTTTATGTTGTTTATTAGCCTTATTAATTTGTTTTTGAGGTTTTTAAGAGATTTGAGTTGTTTTTATTATGTTTTAGGCTTTTCAAGTGTTTTTGTGTGTTTTAAGGTCATTTCAAGGCTCTATTGATACATTCTAGAATTTTCTAGTTGTTTTAGGATGTTTTATGGTGTGTTTACCACTATTCATTTGGCTTTAAGGTTTTGAGAAGATTTGAGTTGTTTTTATGGTGTATTAACCCTTTTGAAGTGTTTTTGAGTGTTTTGGGTCCTTTCGAGGCTCTTTTGATAGATTCTTACGTTTTCATGTCATTTCAGGTTGTTTTATGATGTTTATTAGCCTTTTTCATTTGCATTTTAGTCTTTGAAAACAATGCTGATGTATTCTTACGTTTTTAACTTATTTGAGGTTGAGTTATTGTGTTTTTAGCACTTTTCATTTGTTTCTAAGTGTTTTGAAGAGCATTGATTTGTTTTTATGGTGTTTTTAGCCTTTTCATGTGTTTTTGAGTGTTTTAAGATCATTTTAAGACTCTTTCTATAGACTCTTGGGTTTTCAATTCATTTTTGTTTTTGTGTGTTTTAAGGAGATTTGAGTTGTTTTTATGGTGCTTTTAGACTTTTGAAGTTATTTTGAGTGTTTTAGGATCTTTTCAATGTTAGTTTGATAGATTCATGCTTTTTCAAGTGTTTCGAGATTCTCTTTTAGTGTTTTGAAACTATTTTGAAAGACTCTTTCGTTTTCAAGTGATTTGAGGTTGTGTTATGTTGTTTTTTGTACTTTTCATTTGTTTTTAAGTGTTTTGAAGAGAATTGAATTGTTTATATGGTGTTTTTTGCCTTTTTCAAAAGTTTTTAAGTGTTTTAAGGTCATTTCAAGGCTCTTTTGATAATTTCATGTGCTTTCAAAAATTTTAGATGGTTTTATGGTATTTTTAGCCTTTTCATGTGTTTTGGAGTCTTTTAAGGTGATTTCCAGGCTCTTTTGATTGATTCTTGTGTTTTGAGGAGTTTTTTTGTTTTTTTATGTTGTTTATTAGCCTTTTTTATTTGTTTTTGAGGTTTAACTTTTTTATGGTGTTTTTTGCCCTTCTATTGCTTTTTAGTCTTTAAAAGTCATTTTGAAGGCTGATTTGATAGATTATTGTGTTTTCAAGTCAATTTATGGTGTTTTTACCACTTGTCATTCGTTTTTGAGTGTTTGAAGAGGTTTGAGTTGTTCTATAGTGTTTTTAGCATTTTTATGTGTTTTTGAGAATTTGAAGGTCATTGCAACACTTTTTTGCTTGATTCTTTCGATATGAAGAGATTTAAGCTTGTTTTATGGTGTTTTTCAGCCTTAATTATTTGTTTTTAAGGTTTTTAAGAGATTTGATTTGCTTTTATGGCGAATATAGCCTATTCAAGTTTTTTTCCAGTGTTTTAAGGTCATTTTAAATTTTTTTTGATAGATTCTTGCGTTTTCAAGTTATTTAAGGTTGTTTTATGGTCCTTTTACCACTTTTCATTCATTTGAAAGTGCTTTGAAGAGATTTGAGTTGTTTTTATGGTTTTTTTAGCCTTTTGATATGTTTTTGAGTGCTTTAAGGTCATTTCAAAGCTCTTTTGATAGCTTCTTGCATTTTGAATGGATTTGAGGTTGTTTTATGATTTTTTTTAGCTTTTTTTAATTTTAACTTTTATTGGTTTTTCTTAGATTTGAGAAGTATTTATGGTGTTTTAAGCCATTGGAAGTGTTATTGAATGTTTTAGGGTCCTTTCAAGGCTCTTTTGATAGATCCATGCATTTTCAAGTGATTTAAGGTTGTTTTGAAGAGAATTTAGTTGTTTTTATGGTGTTTTTAGCTTTTTGATGTGTTTTTTGAGTGTTTTAAGGTTATTTCAAAGCTCTTTTGATAGATTCTTGTTTTTTTAGGTTATTTAATGGTGTTTATTACCTTTTTTCACTTGTTTCTTTTATTTTGATAGATTCTTGCTTTTTCAAGCGATTTGATATTGTTTTATGGTGTTTATTACCCTTTTTCATTTGTGTTTTAGTCTTTGGAAACTATTTTGATGTATTCTTACGTTTTTCAAGTTATTCGAGGTTGTGTTATTGTGTTTTTAGTACTTTTCATTTGGTTTTAAGTGTTTTGAAGAGCATTGAGTTGTTTTTATGATGTTTTTAGCCTTTTCATGTGTTTTTGAGTGTTTTAAGGTCATTTCAAGTCTCTTTCAATAGGCACTTACGTTGTTAATTTATTGGAGTTTTTTGATGGTGTTTTTCCCCTAATTCATTTTTGTTTTTATGTGTTTTTAGGAGATTTGAGTTGTTTTTATGGTGTATTTTGATTTTTGAAGTTATTTTGAGTGTTTAAGGGTCTTTTCAATGTTAGTTTGATAGGTTCATGGCTTTTCAGGTCCTTCAAGATTGTTTTTTTAGTGTTCTAAAACTATTTTGATAGATTCATGCGTTTTAAGTGATTTAAGGTTGTGTTATATTGTTTTTCGCACTTTTCATTTGTTCTAAGTGTTTTGAAGAGAATTGAGTTGTTTGTCTGGTGTTTTTAACTTTTTCAAAACTTTTTTAATAGTTTTAAGTTCATTTCAAAGCTCTTTTGATAGTTTCTTGTGTTTTCAAGTAATTTGAGATAGTTTTATGATATTTTTAGCCTTTTTATAGTGTTTTACGATGATTTATAGGCTCTTTTGATTGATTCTTGGGTTTTGAAGAGATTTTGGTTATTTGATATTGTTTATTAGCCCTTTTTTATTTGTTTTTGAGGTTTAACTTTTTTTATGGTGTTTCTAACCCTTTCTACTGATTTTTAGTGTTTTAAAGTCATTTTCTAGGCTCATTTGATAGATTCTTATGTTTTCAAGTCATTTGAAGTTAGTTTATGGTGTTTTTACCACTTGTCATTCATTTTTTAGTGTTTTGAAGAGGTTTGAGTTGTTCTATGGTGTTTTCAGCCTTTTCATGTGTTTTTGAGTGTTTTAAAGTCATTTCAAGTCTGTTTTGTTCGATTCTTCCATTATGAAGAGATTTAAGCTTGTTTTATGGTGTTTTTGATGTTTTTAATAGATTTGATTTGCTTTTATGGCACATATAGCCTTTTCAAGTTTTTTTCAGTGTTTTAAGGTCATTTCAATGTTTTTTTGATAGATTCTTGCTTTTTCAAGTTATTTAAGGTTGTTTTATGGTGTTTTTACCACATTTCATTCATTTCAAAGTGTTTTGAAGAGATTTGAGTTGTTTTTATGGTATTTTTTCCTTTTGATATGCTTTTGAGTGATTTAAGTTCATTTCAAAGCCCTTTTGATAGATTCTTGCATTTTGAATGGATTTAAGGTTATTTTATGATGTTTTTAGCCTTATTTATTTTATTTTATTTTATTTTATTGCTTTTTTTGGAGATTTGAGTTGTATTTATGGTGTTTTAAGCCTTTGGAAGTGTTTTTCAATGTTCTAGGGTCCTTTCAAGGCTATTTTGATAGATGCATGCGCTTTCAAGTTATTTAAGGTTGTGTTATGGTGTTTTTAGTACTTTTCATATGTTTTTAAGTGTTTTGATGAGAATTTAGTTGTTTTTATGGTGCTTTAGCCTTTTCATGTGTTTCTTGAGTGTTTAAAGGTTATTTCAAGGCTTTTTTGATAGATTCTTGCGTTTTCAAGTTGTTTGAGGTTGTTTTATTGTGTTTTTAACACAATTCATTTGTCTTTGAGTGTTTTAAAGTGATTTGAGTTGTTTTTATGGTGTTTTAAGCCTTTTAAAGTGTTTTTGAATATTTTAGGGTCCTGTCATTGCTATACTGATAGATAAACGTTTTTTCAAGTGCTTTGAGGTTGTTTGATGGCGTTTTTATCCTTTTCATGTGTTTTTAAGTGTGTTAAGGTTATTTCAAACATTTTTTATACTTGCGTTATTTTAATGGTGTTTTTAGCCGTTTCATATGGTTTTGGCCGTTTTAAGGTCATTTCAACGCTCGTTTTGATACATTCTTGCGTTTTCAAATAATTTGAGGTTGTTTACGATGTTTTTACCAGTTCTAATTTATTTATTTTTTTGAAGTGTTTTCAGCGGATTTGTGTTATTTGAGGTTTTTGTTTCTTGTTTTCGCCATGTTTCATTTGCTTTTGAGTCATTTGAACGGATTTGGGTTGTTTGTGTGATGTTTTAGCCTTTTCATGTGTTTTCGAGTGTTTTAAATTCATTTCAAGGCTCTTTTGATCGATTCTTGCTTTTTGAAGAGATTTGAGGATGCTTTATGATGTTTATTAGCTTTTTTCATTTGTATTTGCGATTTTTTCATACATTTGAGTTGTTTTTACTGTGTTTTTAGCCGTTTCAAGTGTTTTTGAGTGTTTTAAGGTCATATCATGACTTTTTTTTACATATTCTCACGTTTTCTAGTTGTTTGCTTTTTACTTCTCTTTTCTTTTTGAGTCTTTGAATAGATTTGAGTTGTTTTTATGGTGCTTTGGCATTTTTGATGTATTTTTGAATGTTTTAAGGTTATTTCAAAGCTCTTTTAATGGATTCTTATATTTCGAAGGATTTGAGGTTGTTTTATGATATTTTTTAGCCTTAATTTTTTGTTTTGAGGTTTTTAGGAGACTTGAGTTGGTTTTTATGGTGTTTTATGCCTTTGGAAGTGTTTTTGAGTGTTTTAGGGTTTTTTCAAGGCCATTTTAATAGCTTCCACTACAAAAAAATCAACATCTAGCGACGGACCAAAATGGAAACGGACTAAATCCGTGGCTAATAGTTATAATTAGCGATGGCTTCCGTCGTTAATTATATTTACCAAAAAAAAAAAAGAAAAACACCGTTAGCTAAGGAAAAGTCAACGTCCGTCACTGATTTATAAAACACAAATAATTTAAATTGAAGGACTAAATGAATAAAATTTAAATAAAATTTTTACGTTAATAATAGCGACGGATCCGTCGCTAGAATGATGTTGAATAAGGGTGGAAAAAATTCCTTATGGAAATAATTATATTTTAGCGACGGACCCCGTCGCTAAAATATTATTCTTAATTATTAGAGACGGATTCCGTAGCAATTTTAATTTTTCTTAAATTAAAATGTGTTTTTTATGGTTTATACATGTATGTTTATCGTATACAATTATGAATATAACATTCTTACATCAAAAACATATAAATTGATATAGAATATATATATATATTACAAAAGTTATAGTTGACAATATTATATATGATGTTGGAATATTAATATAATATAAAAATTTTTAAACGGAAATCAAATTGTATATTGAAGAGATAAATTCAATTTTATGATGAAATTTGTACCCAAAACCACATTTAAAGTAGCGTTTAAGTGGAAAAACGTATTTAGGGTTCGATTTTAGGGTTTCTAGGGTTATGTTTGCGACGGATTCCGTCGCAAAAATCTATTTTCGAACTTTTAACGACGAAATCCGTCGCTAATATATGTCCCTTTCTCAAACACTTGGCAAAAATTTGAGTCATTTAACATATAGCGACGGAATGCGTCGCTAAAATTATTATTCTTTAATTTTATAATTGTTAGAGACGGATTCCGTAACAAAAGAAATTTTTGTTAAATTAAAATACGTTTTTCAAGGTTTATACAAGCATGTTTATCATATAAAATTATCAATATAACATTCTTACCTCAAAACACATAAATTGATTTAGAAAAGAAAACACTTACATATTTTACAAGAATTATAAG
>JAOVYX010019212.1:0-18858 GCA_035668315.1 Drosera spatulata
CAAAAAAAAACCCCCCCCCCCCCCCCCCCCAAAAGTTATTATTTTTCATAAAGTTGAAAGAGCCTTGTCGTGATCATAATAAGTCTAAAATATTGTACCAATTGTCCCGGTGGGTTCGATTCTTACTTCTACTACTATAGTTAATTAGGATACGTCTAGAGTGTGAGTAAGTGAATAATTATTCTAATTTGAATGTCTTGTGACGGGCGTGTCAAGTTTTAGCTCCATTGTCGGGGACGGTAACGTTGCGTCAAAAGAATTATTTTTTACTGTTTTGATCATTACTTAGCTCTACTAATTTTTTGAAATTATTTAAATTTATCTAAAAATAATAATAAAAAAATCTGAATATTAACTTATTCTGGTTTTTGAATTTTTTAATAGTTTTTTTTTATTTTTATGAAATTGAGAAGTGGTAGGATTATAAATAGCCAAGTTCGGAAGATTGTGGGTGAATTCGAATCAATACAACTTGAACATCCTATTTCTACCTCAAACTCTACACCTTCTTCTTCATCCTTTAATATCAACAATCGACATAATTTTTCTCCAATTGAATTAGCAAATTTAGATATGGCAGATAATCAAGTCAATATTCCTCTAAAATTTTTAAAATAATCAGAATGTTCAAAATGTTCAAGAATCTCAAATCGATAATCGCACATTGAGAGAGTTAGTTGAATATGATGATACAAATGAACCTCCATTGTATATATTGTTTCCTGATGTCCAAGAAAATTTTAAACTTACTTCTGAATTTTTACATAAATGATCATCTTTTCGTGGTTTGCTTGGTGAGGATTCTCATCGACATTTAAATGAATTTAGGGTAGTTTGTACAAACATAAAATTGGAAGGAGTAACTGACGAAGTCATTAAACTTAGAGCCTTCCCATTTAGCATCCAAGATGCTACTAAAAATTGACTCTATGACTTACCTAAGGGAACAATAAATACATGGAACAGATGAAATCCCTCTTTCTCGATAGATATTTTTTCATCTCTAAAATCACAACTATTCAGAAGCAAATCTGCTCTGTGAGACAAAAGAAGGGGGAATTACTACATGAGTATTGGGAATGTTTTAAACATCTATACTCAAGTTGTCCAAATCATCAATTCTCAGAAAATCTTCTCATTCGATATTTTTATCAAGGACTCTCTGCAGCAGACCGAGGATTAATAGATGCAGCATGTGGGGGTGAACTTCAAGATAAACAACCACGAGTTGCATGCCAAATTCTTGAAAAGATGGCTGTCAATTCTCAAGATTTTAATCACGATGATGAACGTTCTTGCGATGTCCAAGAAATAGCCTATCTCCCTAGTTTTGCTAACAAGAAGTTTGATCAATTAACTGATTTGCTTACGAAAGTCCTGACTATAAATAATAACATTCTTCAAGTGAAAGCTTGTGGAATTTGTTATAATATGGGATATCCAACTGATTCCTGTCCGATGTTACAAGAAGAGCAAGCTAATGCCGTGGGATTTTCAGGCCCACCAAGTCAACCAAGGCAAAATCAGTGAAACTATTCCAAACTTCTGTTGGGGAGGTCAGAATAATGCACCTTATGTTCCCCAACAACAAAAATTTCCTCCTGAATTTTATCAGGTGCCATAGAATAATCTTCCAACCAATCAGGGTAATTCAGGTGGAGTGTCACTTGAAGATATGGTTAAATCCATGGCTGTAACTCAAATGGCTATATAAAAGGATGCTAAGGAATCTAAAGCCAACATCCAAGATATTTGAAGCCAAATCAGTCAAGTAACCTCTGATATGGGCCAGCTGAAGGCTCAAATGAGTAATAAACTTCCTTCTCAACCACTTAATTTGTGAGAGAACGTAAATGAAATAATGTTGAGAATCAGTTGAAGATGAATTGGAAGTTCAAAATTAAAATGGTAATGATCATGGGAAAGTCATAACGAACCCCAAATAGTTGAGAAAAATGAATTTGGACAAACTGTGATTAACAAACCTCATCTACCCCATTTCCGAGCCGTCTGGCGAAGGATAAAAAGGCTGACGTAGAAAAAGATATTTTTGAACTTTTCATGAAGATGGAGGTAAATACCTTCATGGGATGCAATAAAGCAAATTTTGAGATATGTTAAATTTTTGAAAGAGCTTTGCACCAATAAAAGGCGCCTTGAGGGTTATGAACGTGCGATGGTTAGTGAGAATGTCTCTGCTGTTTTACAGAAGAGATTACCTCAAAACCAAAAGGACCCTGACATGTTTACAATCCCTTGCACGACAGGAAGTGCTGAAATTTCAGGATGCCTAATTGATTTAGGTGCGTCCATTAATGTGATGTCCTTATCAATTTATAATTCCTTGAATTTAGGACCATTACAACCTACTGGAGTTGTCATTCAATTTGCTGATAGGTCCATTGCACATCCTATAGGTGTAATTGAAGATGTTTTGATCAAAGTGAATGAGCTTGTATTTCCTGCTGATTTTTATATTTTGAAAACAGATGATGGATTAAGTTTAAATTTACAAGTTTCAATTTTATTAGGGAGACTTTTTCTAAGGACTGCCAATACAAAATTTGATGTGAATAGTGGCACATTGTCCATGGAATTTGATGGCGATACAATTATTTTTAATATTTACGATGTCATGAAACATCCAAGTGATGAAGTTTTTTCACTCTGTTCAATAAATTCCTTCATATCATTGGAAGAGGAATTATTTAATTTAAATGAGTATGAATTCATGAAGGCAATTATGCACATTGATAAGGAGAAAGAAGATTTTCTATTAAAAATTATGATCATCTCGAAGAAAGATTGAAAGATAATGAAGAGGTGAAATTATTTGAATTACCTGCAAGTCATGATAAGAGTTAACCCTCTGAGGAAAATTCTTCAAATCTCGAGTTGAAATCCGTACGAGCTCTATTAAAATATGCCTACATGGGGGATGAGAGCAATTTACCCATCATTATTTCAAGCTAATTGACAAATTCCCAAGAGGAAGCTTTTTTCAATGTTTTAAAAAGGCACAAGACAACAATTGGTTGGACAATTGCTCATATCAAAGGAATTAGTCCTTCCACTTGTATGCATCAAATTTTATTAGAAGACAATTCAAAACCATCCCGTGAGCCTCAACGATGATTAAATCTGCCTATGATGGAGGTTGTCGAAAGGGAGATTTTAAAATTACTCGATACTGGAGTGATTTATCCAATTACTGACTCTCAATGGACCAATTCATGTTGTGCCTAAAAAGACAGGACTTATTGTCGTAGAAAAAAATAATGGTGAAATGATCGCCACAAGAATTCAAAATGGCTGGAGAGTGTGCATTGATTATCGCAAATTAAATTCAACCACTAGAAAGGATCATTTTTCATTACCTTTCTTGGATCAAATGCTTGAGAGATTAGCTGGAAGTCACATTATTGTTTTCTGGATGGTTATTCCATTTATAACCAAATAATAATTTCCCCTAAAGACCAAGAAAAGACAACTTTCACATGTCCCTTTAGTACTTATGCGTATAGACGTATGCTTTTTGGGCTGGATAATGCACCGACTATGTTCCAAAGGTTTATAATGTTAATTTTCTCAGATTATATTTCTCATATTATTGAAGTCTCCATGGATGATTTTACTGTATACGACAATTCATTTAATGAATGCTTGAAAAATCTTGAAATGGTATTAAAATGGTGTATCGAGACTAATCTGGTGCTTAATTATGAAAAATATCATTTTATGATAGAAAAAGGAATTGTGTTGGAACATGTCGTCTCCACTAAGGGACTAGAGGTAGACCGTGCAAAAGTTGAAGTCATTAAATCTCTATCGTATCCCTCATACATTTGAGAAGTACGTGCTTTCCTAGGACACGCTGGTTTTTACCGTAGATTTTTTAAAAAATTTTCAAAAATTGCACATCCGTTAAGCAATTTAATAAAAAAGGATTCTAATTTTATTTCTGATTATAGTTATAAGAATGTCTTTGATATTTTGAAGGAAAAACTGGTTTCTACTCTTATTATTCAACCCCCTGATTGGAATTATCCATTTTACATTATGTGTGATGCCAACGACAAAGCTGTGGGGGCTGTCCTTGGTCAAAAAATGGACAAAGTATCGTATGTAATTTATTATGCACCTAAGACCCTTGATGAAGCTTAATGTAACTACACTACTATTGAAAAAGACCTTTTTGCAATTATTTTTGCCCTGAAAAAATTCCGTTCATATTTATTGGGCATAAAAGTAATTATTTTCTCTGATCATGCTATTTTAAAATATCTCTTGAAAAAGATAGAGTCAAAACCAAGTCTTTTGAGATGGGTTCTTTTAGTACAAGAGTTTGATATAGAGATCAGAGATAAGAAGGGTGCCTAGAATTATGTTGCTGATCATTTATCACGTATTACGAATAATCACGAGTCTATCCCAATTTCTGAATTATTTCTGGATGAGTATTTATACTCTACACATGGCTATGCTCCTCACTATGCTAATCTTGTAAATTATCAAGTTACCAAGAAACTGCCAAATGAACTTCCGAGGCATCAGAAAAACAAGATCAAGAGTGATGCGAAGTATTATTCATGGGATGACTAATTTTGGTGAAATTCTGTGCTGATGGAGTAATTAGACGGTGCATCCTAATCATGAAACTAATTCAATTCTGTAGTACTGTTATTCCTAAAGAGCAATGTCAAAAAACTGACAATATAACTAAAAGAGATGAAATGCTTCAAAAATATATCCTAGCATGTGAACTATTTGACATATGGGGCGTTGATTTTATGGGGCCATTTCCGAGCTCAAAATGTTATAATTATATTTTGCTGGCGGTTGACTACGTCTCAAAATGGGTGAAAGCTATTTTGACAAGAACTGATGATGTTAAAGCGATGGTCGAATTTATGAGAAATTATAGTTTTAACAGATTTGGAGTATCCAATGCTATTATTAGTGATAGGAGAACCCATTTTTGCAACAAATTCCTGGACACCTTTTAAAGAAATATAATATCCAACATAGAATTTCAACAGCTTATTATCCACAGACGAGTGGACAAGCTGAAGTCTCCAATTGAGAGATTAAAAACAGTTTAGAGAAAATAGTCAATCCCAAAAGGAAAGATTGGAGCGATAAATTAAATGATGCTTTGTGGACATACCGCACAACGTATAAAACTCCAATAGGGGTGTCTCCCTATAGATTTGTTTATGGTAAAGTATGTCACCTACCTGTTGAAATCGAACATAAGGCTTGGTGGGCCATAAAGAAGACAAATCTAAAATATGATGATTGTACGAAAAATAGAAAACTCCAAATATTTGAAGTGGATGAATTACGTCATGACGCATATTAAAATGCGGCGCTTTATAAAGAGAAATTCAATGAGGTTCATGACGTAAATATTTCAAGGAAGCATTTTATAGTGGGCGATAAAGTTCTTCTGTATAACTCACGACTGAGATTATTTTCTAAAAAACTGAGATCCAGATGGGAAAGACCATTTTTTGTCAAGAATATTCATGGATATGGGGCGTTTGAAATTGAAAGTGAAGAAATTGGAAAAATCTTCAAAGTTAATGGTCATCGCCTTAAGGGATTCTATGAGTTTAAATATTCACCATGGATGGACGAAATTTCATTAGAAGTAGTGAAACAAACTTCAAAGTTTTGAATAAGTTTAAAAGACGTCAAGCCAACAACGTTGAACAAGCACGCTTCGTTGGAGGCAACCCCTATTTTATTTTTTCACTAGTTTAGTTCTTAATTCGTTTGGTTTATTTCATTTTTATAAAATTGCACGATGGGTTTTGATCTTCAAAAATCACTGGAACATCTCGCAAATGATGTATTTTAAGTGTTTACAATGAGTTTGATGCATAATGGATCAAATTAGAATTTTTAAAAATTAAAAACCCTTATTGCTTGTCTATAATGACCGTTATAAGGCTTTGTAACGGCCGTTACAGGTATCTAAGCCATTCCCTGAGCATTGCCTCAGTGTAACGACCGTTATAGGGGGCATAACGGTCGTTACATAGCTTATGTCGTGCATTTGAGTCAATTTTCCTCAGTTTTCATCACATTCTCATTACAAACAACCCAAAAATGCGATTTCCTCTCACCCTAAATTCAGCAAATCACCTCAAATCACTCCGAAATCATTCAAAATCAACTCCATGCAATCAAATACACTTGCTACAAGTTTTGATTCGTCCGAAAACACTTTGATTCGTGCGTTCTCATCGAATTGATTTCGTGAAACCCTAGGTATGAAATTCTTGTTTCTAGTTCGTTTTGATCGAATCAATACTCTAAATGTATCTATCCAATGAGGAGAATGCATTTTTAGGTTTGGTTTGAATGAATTCAGCCCGGTTTGGATTGTTTTATGCAGTTTCCATATAGGTGAAAAACTGTTTCGTGAACTTTTGACTTGGAAGGATTTGGACGTGTCTAACATGTGAAATCCACCTCGACATGTCAAGATGATGGCAAAATGATCAAGAAGAGAACAAGCTTCATTTTCAAATCCACCAATTCAGGATCCCATTGAGGAGAAGGAGGAGCCACTCACCCCTTATCCATTAACTCGTGAGATACCACGAGTTAATCATTATCAACTTAGGAGGCTGGAGAACAGGGCTATGCTTTCTACGCAGTGGTTTGATTTGGATGACTTGAGGAAGATCGGGGTGTGGAATGATGTGGAGAGGATGGGCAAGACACTTGGATGGGATACATTTCTCACCAAGAAATAGAATTCATATTCTAGTCTCACATTGGAGGTCCTTCACACGATCAACTACTCATTTAAGGATCTACCTCTAAAGGACCCTGAGGAGGAGGTTATCACATTCTAGCTGGCAGGTGAGGCTCGCTCCATGACTATGAACGAGTTCTCCGCAGCTTATGGCTTTAAGGTAGGAGGAGAACGGGACTTGCCTGGTGACTTTAAGAGTGACCAGAACCGCTTCTGGGAGCAACTCACCGGTGAAAGGTTGTTTGAACCTAAATATGCTAAGAGTACTCAATTTCGTAACCCTGCTGTTCGCACGATGCATTGGTTCATAGCCAACACGATCTTAGGGACGGAGAAGAGTCAGGGGTCAGTTTCAGAGTGGGAGTTGTGGATTCTATATTGCATGTTATATGGTCTTAATGACCAATCTGTTGAGTCTCGTGTTTGCACGGGAACATTTGTAGCACGCAAGTTGATATATCATGTTATGGCCATGTCTGAAGGCATAGTTATGGGAGGCTTGATTACTCCCCTGGCGGAGTATTTTGAGATTGATTTGAGTGCTATTGAGGCAGATAGGCCAAGAGATCACCCTACTGAAGAACTCACAGATGCTGAAGAAGGAGGGAAGAGATTATTATCTTTACCAGAGAGATATGTGTGAGCCTAAGAGACTTCTTCCACTCCCAACACGAGAGAAAAATGTCAAAGATCCCATGAATTTGGGATTATCAAGACTTCAGGCTTGAGAGCCTACTCAGCCTAGAGCTGTTTTACCACCATATCTCCTAGCTGCACATCAGAATGTTGAGATGCCTGACGCACCAATTCCTCCTGTTCATGAGGCTATTGACTATTCACAGTACCATCGGGGATTTCCAGTTGCTTATCCAGAAGGCTATGAGCAGCCTCATTAATACCAGCCACCCCCACCTCAGCACGACGATTTACCATCCAGCTTTCATTATGACTGGAGGGCTGTCATACAGAGGTTATAGGGAAGTCAGAGAGCTATAGTAGCAGGAGCAACGTGCCAGGGAGAGCATATTGATTTGATGGACAAGTGCTCGCTAGATATGATGGCTACTCTCCAGTGCATGGAGCAGCCAGTGTGGTTTCTTTGACCAGTTCCCTCAATGGAATTGGCTGTTGTCACCACCACCCATGTGATTTGCTATGTATACTAGTCCTCATTTTTCATATCTATCTATTTAAGGACTTAGTTTAGATTAACTTGGGGATGTGCAACTATTTATGTATTTTATTTTTAGTTTCAAGTACAGTCTGTTGAGTATGTTATTTCCCATTTCTAACATTTGAGTTGATGTACGAAACTCGTTTTATTTTTATATTCAGTTCAATTTTGTATATTCTAGTCAGATTTCCTTCTCATAAAAATTAAATCATTCAATATTATTAATTTTATTCAGCAAAATTCATTATAATTAATTAAAATAGGAAAATTGATTAAAAATTCAGATGAAATAAATGAAATTCAAGAAAATTTATAGGAAACTATTTAAATTAATTGTAATAAAGTCATCATCAATAAATAATGTGTAAATAAAATTCTTCATCAAGTTATAAACATCGTTGAAAAGAATAATAAAAATCAAATCCATTCACGTATCCCACAAATTAAAATTAACCTTAATTATTTAATAAAATCAATGTTAAAATATTTTAAGACGCATAAAACATTAATAAACTAAATAAAACCAGCAGACCAACTTTAAATCAATCAATGAACGAAAAATTGCTAAGTTTTATTATTTAGAATGATCGCCATAATAGATAACTACTCACCATATATCTTATTTATACTAAAATGAAATTTCATTATTTTTCTTTCTTGTAGGCACTTTCATGATTATTTATTTCATATTGTGTGCGAGAGAGAGTGGTTCATTAAAATTTGTGCAATTCGAGTTTTGTTTAGATAGGAATGTCATCCAACAGAAAAATCCCAATGTTTCATGACAAGAAAGAGAAATTAATGTACAGCGTTGGATGGAAGAAGAAGACGAGTACCGTGTTGTGAACCCTACACATCCATAGCCTCCACCACCTCCGTGTAGTTTCATTGCTCTCAATTCAAAGCTGCAACAAATAGAGAAAGAGCAACGGAACATCAAGAAGGCGCTTGAGAGGATTGAACAACAGGTTGAGTGGCAGAATTACACGATCGGTGTCATCCAACAATAATTGGAGTTTCAACCTAGACCAATGGATGATATGGTGAGGACGATCTATAACTGGTATGTGTCCCAAGGACATTTTCTACCCCGTTCTTGAACTTAACAGGTATATCTTGTTTTTGCGTTTCATTTTTATTTAAGGGTGACTTTGTGATGAATGTTCCTTCGACATGTACTTAGTGTGATTAATTTTTGGCATTCTGATTACGTTAATGCTTGAGCTATGGAAGTTTTTATATCTCGTTTGTTTTTCAGTTTCAAGTGAATCTTTGTTTTGTTCTTATCTTTGTTTCGGGACAAGCAAAGATTTAGCTTGGGGGAGTTTGATATGTGTGTAAACACACGTAATTTATTGACGTAAACCTATTGTTTTGTTGTGTTTGAGTTCCTTAGATTGCGTTCTTAGTTTAGTTTGTGTCTTTGGACTTGAATACTGCTATTTCTTTATTTATATGACAGATTTGATTGTGGACAGATGTGCATGAATTGTTGAGTTCATTATGGGAGGTCATTACAAGTGATGATGTGAAGATGAAGCTTTGAGTGAGATCTTGGACGTGATTTGAAGCTAGTTTTGTTGATCCAAGACGATGATTTAATGCATTGATATTTGTGGATTCGTTCGTGGCCGTTTAATGATGTTTTGATGTCAAATGGATGTGTTTTGGAGCTGTAACGGCCAAGCTTTATCATTGTAACAACCATTATAGCTATTGAAGATCATGCCTGGAGGTCATAGCTATGTATCGACCGTTACACTTAAGTTCTGTAACGACTGTGACAGAGGGCCTGTAACCGTTACCTAGGTCAAAAGGTAGAATCCCGTCTTGTTCTGTTCAAATTTCAAATTGGTTTCGAGGTTTTCTATAAATACCAGTGTACTTTATTCATTAGATAAAGAGTTTTAGGTTTTTTCATAGCGTTGTTCGTTCATTCCACACAAACTATAGGTTAGATTTCTTCGATTTCCTTGCTTGTGATGGTTGGATCAAGGTGTAGGACTTTGGATCTCATTGTTTTGTCGTCGGATCTTCGTCATTCAGCGTTGTATTATCCTCCTTTCTTTGTTATTTTCAGAATATGGTTGTGATGATGAGTGTTGATATGATATGTGTGTTGATAATGATGATGATAAGTGAGTAATCATGTTGTAGGGAAAGGTTAATGAAGCTCTAGCTGTTAGACCCTCGCTAAGCTTGACACACGATGTCTCACGCTTGGACACATCAGCGAGCTCGAGGCCTCGAGCGAGGCGATTGAGGCAAAGCAAGCGATGTTTGACGCGTTGCGGCATTTGGACTTGGATGTCAACTTTGGAACATCCAAGGGCCAAACGAGCAGCGAAGCATGATCATTGTGATGATTCGAGATGGATAAAGCAAGATGTTTAATGGTGACAAGACTCGCCTGATTCTTAACCTTGGATGACAAAACTGGACCAGATGAGAGGAAGGGGTATGACTGTTCCTACTAAGTCGAGTTTTGTATGTTATCTATATTATAGGGAAGATACAAAAATGCCTTGATGCCCAAACGTAAGCGTGAGTCCCTGACCCTCAATGTTCCCCTTAGTGTTGAACATGTCTATGGTGTGATGGTGGCCTTAGACAACGGTGGGAAGGAAACGAATCTTGGTTTGATGGTGACCGAGGAACGCTCAAATCAAGCTTGGCTGTGGTGGCCATGAAACGAGATAGGATGTTAAGCCAAATGCGGCTGAACGTGTTTAGCCAAATGCTTGGACCGTGGGGTGGCGGTGTCAAGCGAGACCCTTGACGATGGGATTGAATCATGTTGGAACCTTGAAGGGAATGCAAGCAAATAAGGAAGCATGAGCTGGGAACGTTTCTGTGGGAAGAAACAAGTCCCAGGTGGTGGTAGTTATGTTCTAGCGCAGTTGGAGCGGTTGGCCTTGTTCCTGAGCAGTTTGGCATGTCTGTGGTTGTGTTGACTCATCAAAGGCTGTGTTTGTTGACTTGTAACTGCCTCTGGCAGAGCTTGTATATAAGGCTACGAATTTGTTATGTTTTGTACGTAAGAGTGAGGATCATTGCCTTGTGTGGTAGAGTGCAAACACAAGCTTGAAGGGTTCTTTGTTGTAAAATGAGTTTGCAATAAAGTTGGGATTGTTTTGTAATTCGTTTGTGTCTTGGTTCGTTTGTGACTTGTTGTGATTCGTGAGGGAGTAGGATGACTGGTTCGCAAGAGTCAAGCTGCACAGGATCGAAAATTCGTTAAGTAAACAAACGAAAAATTCGACCCTGTGACAGTTGATATCAGAGCCATTCTTTGGGGGGAACGTGGCAAAGTTTTTGCAATAATGGTGACGACTGTAGAACTTGGGGTTTGCGTGACCGCGATTGAAGAGTTCGTGGGTCAACAAGTCTCAGAAGAAGATGACACCTTCTCGAATCAGTGCCATAACATGGGCACTGAGTTGCTGAACCTACAGAAGAGAATCGTAGATCTCGAGGTCGAGAACAAAGCAATAATGGGAGGACTAACCGACAAGTACCGTAAACTTCGAACTTTGATCAAAAGTCTAAAGACGAAGTTCAAGGACGAACTCAGGACCGTGAGCATGGACGTGGTGATGCTCGAGTGGTCTGTGACAGCGGGTCCTAGTTCCGTTTCGGAGACAAGCGGAGTGTCTTCGAAGGTGAAGGTGCCTGAACCCAATCCCTTTAGCGGTGCCAGAAACGCTAAGGACTTGGAGAATTTCCTTTGGGACATGGAACAGTACTTTAAGGCTGCTCGGATTCCAGAAGCGGATTATGTGACCATCACAAGCATGTATTTGGTTGGGGATGCCAAGATTTGGTGGCATAATTGGGTGAATGATGACGAGACCGCTGAAAGGCCTGGGATCCAAACATGGGAAGAAATGGAGAAGGAATTGAGGGAGCAATTCATTCCCCTCGACACTGCCTGGCTTACCAGGAAGAGTTTGAAGGAACCAAGACAAATGGGCTCGGTTCGTGACTATGCCAAGGAGTTTATGTCCTTGATGCTGGGAATCAAGAACATGTCGGAGGATGACAAGATGTTCAATTTCATGTTTTGATTGCAACCTTGGGCTCAAGCGGAATTGTGTGGGCAGAATGTCGAAGAGTTGCCCACCGCAATCGCCGCTGCTGAGGAAATTGTTGATTTCAATCCACAACATCCGGTCTGAGCAGGCGGACGGATCAAGCCAGGAGAAGCGAGGTAAAAGGAACGCTAACAAGGATGCCGGACGCAAGGGGAAGACATCCTCGTCGCAGTTGTCAAGTAAGAAAGATAATACTCGCGACAAGTCGAGGACCGATTCTCGAACAGGTTCGACAAAGAGCAAATCAGGGTGCTATGTCTGTGGCGGACCATACTTCATGCGGGACTGTCCAAGAAAGGCGAAGTTAAGTGCCATGGTTGCTATTGAGGATGCAAAGGACTCGGGGTGTGCCTCGCGAGTCAATCTTTAGCAGTTGCTGAACGCAATCCGGTCCGAGAAGGTCATTGATGTGTATAAAAACACACATCATTTCTTTACTCTAAATGTTTGTTTTATTTCTCTTGTATTGTCTATTTTATGTTTTTAGCGTCTTTTTGTCTTGGATTATTGGTACTACTGTGTTTTTATGTTTTTTGATAGATTGACGCGAAGTTTGGAGCAAAAATGAAGAAGTATGAAGAAAATGCAAAGCCATGAGCTTTAAGGCTGGAAATTCACGATTTTTCATGTGCCTTGAGAGTTAATACGGTAAAGTTTCACATCGATAGGCTAGATTAACGAGTTTTGATTTGTTGTATAAGTTTCTAGAATTTTTGTACGTTATTTAATATTTTTCGTATTAGTTTTAGGTGAACAGCACACCTGTTGCGGCCACTACTAGCCTAGTTGCGGGCAGGACATGGTCGCGGGCGCGATGTCTCCCTGTCACGGGCGCGACAGCACATTTCGGTAGAATCCCATGATTTTTAATGCGTCGCAGGCATGATACTTGTTCTGTCGCGGCCGGGACTGTCTTCCAGATGCAGGACACTTGTTTTCAGCCGTCAGATCAACCTGGTTTCGACCTATGCCTATAAATACATGCTCTAGGGTTCTTCTAAAGATCATATAAAGCACAGAAATGGCAGAGGCAATCAGAGAAGGGGGAGACGCGAAGAGGAGAAGCTTTGGAGGGTTTTTCATCAAGCCTTGAAGGAGAATTGATCCGCAACTCATTGTATAGCTTTGGACATCAGTTTGGAACGTGTTTTATGCTATAAAATCTTCATTCTCAGTTATTTATTCTCTGCAGGATGTTTGTTTTTGATGCTATGACTCATTCCTTGCTTTGTTTGATGCATATGCGTGAGTAGATCATAAGTAGGGATGCGTTGATGAACTGTGATGACCTTAGATCATGAGATAAAGCGTTTATGATTAAAACCAGAGATGTTAATGATGAATATGTTGCATGAAACCTGTTATAATTATCATATAACATATGTCTATTAGATTGATAACCTAATATACATAGTTTAGAGCTATAAATCACGCTAAGTGATTTAGTTAGTAGCAGATTGATGTAATATGATTTAAGCTAATTATCATATAAAATCAATGGTTTTACATGCACGTGAGATGATTAGTTTAAGTTAATTGGTATGATTGTTATGAGTGGTTTTTTCATGCTTTGAATCAACTCTTTTGATGAAACTGTGTTTAAGCTAATTGAAATAGTTTTAATCTATTGAGTTAGTTTGACTATCTGAGCTAATTGAAAGTTAGAAACTAAGGAACGCAGTGAGTTAAGTCAAAATTCATGCCATTTCATATTAAGCATTACATCTAAAATTCAGAAACATCTATGATTGATCTAAGTGACTCAAAGTAATTCAAGCATCATCTCTACATTTCTCAAAACTTCAGGAAACTCATTTACATCTTAGCTCTATTTTATCTTCTTTCAACCTAGTTAGTTTAGTTTTAAGTTATTCCTTTTAAACAATTTAACCACCCCTCAAAATTCTATCTTTAATCTTACCCCTTCCTTAGGATAGAGATTATTTTAAGTTAAGTTTAGGTCGACACTCTCTATTCCCTGTGAGATCGACCCCTATTTCCATATCTACATGAGTATTTATAGCGGGGTAAAAACAAATTTGGACGTTTCGCGACGAACGGGGAAGTCGTCATAATTACATCGTTGGCTGGCTTCGCATCAAATTTTTGGTGTCAAACCGCGCTCGTTAATGTAAGCCAAAACATTGGTGAACGGCAGAGAGATCTTGGCGATGGTTGACATTGGGGCGACAAACAACTTCGTGTCTGATCGAGTTGTTTCGACACTTAGCCTGAGTCTAGTTCAAAGTAGGAGCAAGATCAAGACCATCAATGCTGCCGCATCGCCATCCAGCGGATGCGTGGTGGTGGACCTTGTGGTAGGTTCTTGGAAAGGGAAGTGCAGTTTGACCGCTGTTCCTTTGGATGATTTCGACATCATCCTTGGGAACGAGTTCCTGATCAATGGTAAGGTTGCTGTGATGCCTCATCTTGACGGACTCTTTGTCGCAGACGAGCGAACGCCTTCGTTCATTCAGGGCGTTTATCCGGACCGAGAGAAGGAAGGAAGGGCTCGAGTCCAGATATGTTCGGCTATTCAGATCAAGCAAGGTCTGAAGAAAGGGAACGAAACATTCCTTGTGAAGCTGTTTGAGATCAAACCAGGTGAGTTTGAGGGAGTTCCTGACGAAGTTGCAGGGTTACTGAGGGAATTCAGTGATGTTATGCCCCTTGAATTGCCCAAGGTGCTCCCTCCAAGGGGTACTATTGATAATAAGATCGAATTGGAAACTGGTTCCAGACCCCCTGCCTAGGCCCCATATCGGATGAGTCTGTCCCAGTTGGCAGAATTGAGGAAGCAATTGAATGAGTTATTGGCCGCAGGCTTGATCCAATCCTCAAAAGTTTCGTATGGTGCCTCCGTTCTGTTCCAGACTAAGGCTGACGGCTCTCAACGGATGTGTGTTGATTACCGGGCGCTGAACAAGGTAACGATCAAGAATAAATGTCCGATCCCAAACATAGCGGATTTGTTCCATCGTTTGTCCAAGGCGTCCTATTTCACGAAGTTGGATCTCAGATCGGGATATTGGCATGTAAGGATTGCGGAAGGTGATGATTAGCACCAAGCATGTAAGGATATTGGCATGGAAGTTGAATGTTTAGCACCAAGCAATGTTCCAGAGTTGCGGTCATTCCTTGGCTTGCCAAATTACTACCACAAGTTCATCAAGGGCTACTCCAAGATCGCAGCGCCCTTGATTGATCTGTTGTGGAAGGATCGCAAGTGGAATGGAAGCCTAAGTGCGAGGAAGCGTTGGAGAAACTAAAGTTGGCGGTATCGTCTGAACCAGTGTTGTGGTTGCCAGAATTTGATGTGCCTTTCAAAGTACACACTGATGCATCGGACGGGGTTATAGGAGGGGTCCTGGTCGAAGACAATCATCCGATTGCCTTCGAGAGTCAGAAACTGAAGGACTACGAGCAGCGGTACTCGACGCACGAGAAAGAAATGATTGCGGTTGTGTACTGCCTTGAAGTTTGGAAGCACTACTTGCTAGGGACGAAGTTCACTATGGTGACGGACAATGTTGCCAACACATACTTCAAGACGCAGAAGAAACTCTCCATGAAACAGGCACGGTGGCGGGAATGTCTTGCCCAGTTTGACTTCATGTGGATGCCCTGAGTTGGAAGGATGTCGCTGAGTATGTGGCGGCCTTGACGTAAGTGGAGACAGATTTTCTTGACGAGGTGAAGACCTTGTCCGGGAATGATGTTGAGTACAAGAAACTTGCGGAACAGGTGCAGGAGGGCCCGGTTCGTAAGTATTGGCTGGATGATGGACTTTTGTACTTCAAGGGTGGCCGTCTTTATGTTCCAAATGCGAAACTGAGAATGAGGATCATGAGGGAGTGTCATGACTCTTGTTGGGCTGGTCATCCTGGACGTGAACGCATGCTCTCACTGCTGGCTCGATCATACTATTGGCCAAAGATGGAAGATGACATCGAGGCATATGCCAAGTCATGCCTCGTATGCCAAGTAGACAAGCTTGAGAGGAAGAAGGAGGCATGATTACTACAGCCCCTGTCGACCCTTGAGAAGCCCTGGATTTCCATTTTGATGGATTTCATCTCGAAATTTTCGAAAGTTGATCAGAACGGTTTGATCCTTGTGGTAATGGATCGATTTTCGAAGTATGGTGTGTTCATTTCGGCTCCAGATTCATGCCCAGCGGAGCAAGCAGCGGGTCTGTTTTACAAAAATGTCGTCAAGTACTTTGGCTTACCTGGAGACATAGTGAGCGACAGGGATCCCGGGTTCACAGGGCATTTCTGGACAACGCTCCTCAATCTGATGGGGTCCGAATTGAATTTTTCCACAGCAAACCATCCGCGAACCGATGACTAGACGAAACGCATGAATCAATTGCTTGAGGAATACTTGAGGCATTTCTTGACAGCAAGTCAAAAGAATTGGTTGGAGTTGTTGGATTCGACATAATTCTATTACAATCTGCACCGCTCATTGGCGACAGGCCTCAGCCCCTTCGAGTTGGCGACGGGACATCAGCCTCTCACGCCTCAAGAAGTAGCCTTTCAGCGGACTGGTTGCAATTGTCCCGCTGTATACCGCTTTGTGCATTCCAGACAAGAGATGTTCGTGGAAGCACAAGACAGCCAGTGTCGAATCTAGAAGCGGATGAAGAAATATGCCGACCAACACCGCCGGCCATTGGAGTTTCAAGTCGGGGACAATCTTACTCAAACGGACTCGCCAGATTTGGAAGAAGATAAGTAGAAAACAAGTACATCGGGGTCTGATCCCAAACTACGATGGTCCCTTTGAAGTAATGAAGAAGATTGACAGCCTCGTCTATCGTCTACAACTTCCAAAATGTTTGAAGAATCTCCCGTCGTTCTAGAAGCCTTTTATTTAAGGCGAGCTAGATCGGGTTCAAGTGAAGCGTGCCCCGCTAAAAGTTCATAAACAGTATGAAAAGGAGACCGAGAAGAACTTGGAGCACAAGGCCGAAGGCATGAGCAAGAGAAACCGCAGGACGTACTTCCTGGTACACTGAAAGGGCGAATCTGAGGCAGTCTCGACATGGGAAACAAGACTGCACTGTGGCAGTTTGAGGAAGCAATCAAGCAATACTGGGAGCAGCACCCTTCGAGGACGTCGGGCTCTTCTGGTGGGGGGTTGTATGTTAGACCCTCGCTAAGCTTGACGGACGATGTCTCACGCTTGGACGCTTCAGCGAGCACGAGGCCTCGAGCGAGGAGACTGAGGCAAAGCATGCAATGTTCGACGCGTTATGGCGTTTGGGCTTGGATGTTAACTTTGGAACATCCAAGGGCCAAACAAGCATCGAAGTATGATCCTTGTGATGATTCGAGATGGACAAAGCAAGATGTTTGATGGTGACAAGGCTCGCCTGATTCTTAACCATGGATGACAGAACTGGACCAGATGAGGAAGGGGTATGGTTGTTCCTACTAAGTTGAGTTTTGCATGTTATCTATACTATAGGGGAGAAACAAAAATGTCTTGATGCCCAAACGTAAGCGTGAGTTCCTGACCCTCAATGTTCCCTTTAGCGTTGGGCATGTCTATGGTGTGATGGTGGCCTTAGACAATGGTGGGAAGGAAACGAACCTTGGTTTGATAGTGACCGAGGAACGCTCAAATCACGCTTGGTTATGGTGGCCAAGAAACGAGATGGGATGCTAAGTCAGATGATCAATGCGGCTGAACGTGTTTAGCTAAATGCTTGGACCGTGGAGTGGTGGTGTCAAGCGAGACCCTTGATGATGGGATTGAGTCACGTTGGAACCTTAAAGGGAACGCAAGTAAACCAGGAAGCATGAGCTGGGAACGTTTCTGTGGGAAGAAACAAGTCTCAGGTGACGACAGTTATGTTCCAGAGCAGTTGGAGCAGTTGGCCTTGTTCCTAAGCAATTTGGCATGTCTCTTGCAGAGCTTGTATATAAGGCTACGAATTTGTTATGTTTTGTACATAAGAGTAAGGATGATTTCCTTGTGTGGCAGAGTGCAAACAAAGGTCTATAAACAAGTCTGTAAGTCTAGGCTTGAAGGGTTCTTTGTTGTAAAACGAGTTTGGGATTGTTGGGATTGTTTCCTGTAATTCGTGTGTGCCTTGATTTGTTTATTACTTGTTGTGATTCGTTACAGAGTAGGCTGACTGGTTCGCAAGAATCAGGCCGCGCAGGATCAAAAATTCCTTAAGAAAACAAGCGAAAAATTTAACCCTGTGACACTAGCTATATTGGATCATGAGATAAAATAGATCACTTAAACCAGTTTCATAATCGTTGATTGATGCATGAAATCTATCCTAATCAATGATATATAATGAAATGAATTAGTTTGGCCACCTATTGATATTGTAACCCAGCTATTAATCGCGCTAAGTGATTAAGCCGGTAGCAAATAATGCTCATGATTTAAGCTCATTGTCATGATGTTATGATTGATTGCATGTGAACATCATAGTTTAAGCTCATTGCTATTAATGTTTATGTTTGGTGAATTCTCTTGCTTTGAATCAATTTATTTATTTTTAGCATATACGAGCTCATCGGTATGTTAGGGATAGATAAATTAAGTTAATTATACAAGCTCATTGGTAATTAACAATCTAGCGAATATGATACTTTATGCACAAAGGTGTCATGACCAAACCTATCTAAATAATGAAATTATATGATATTCATCCATGATTGATCTTAAAAAGATAGAACATAGTTAATCAACCTCCCTACATTTTTACCATATAAAAAAACACCTTAATTTATATTCTCTAAAAGTTTAGATTGCAATAGTTTGATTTCACCTATTTCGTTAATTTACTTCGC